>JAMPIV010015227.1:0-110886 GCA_024509875.1 Oreohelix idahoensis
CTTATTGACCTTAGCTATTGCAACCCAGATGCAAAAGGAACCACTCACCTCACATGAATACCCATTACATCCTTGTGAAACCGCAGCACAGGTAAAAGTCAGTAAGCACCTGACTAAAAATCAGAGGGAGAGAGTTCAACAGGTTCTGGAGGAACATACAGATGTATTAACAGATAAACCAGGCCATACAAATTTGCTACAGTATGACATGAAACTGGTAGACTCAAACCCAATCTGTATGAGAGCCTATTCTATTCCGTTCGCGAAGGAGAAGGCATTAAAGGAAGAAATAGATTATTTATTGAAGGAGGGGATTATTTCGCACAGTGAATCATCTTTTAGTTCTAGTGTCGTTTTGTTGAGGAAACCGTCTGGGGAACACAGACTGTGCATAGATTACAGGAAACTGAATGCTGTCACAGAAGGACAAGTGGATCCATTACCAGACACAAAACAGCTATTTGCCAGACTGAACAAGGCAAAAAATACTTTTCAAAAGTGGATCTTAGTAAAGGCTATTACCAGATCCCAGTGAAGCCTGAAGTGAGACCTTATTTGGCTTTTAGCACTTCGGATGGACATTATGAATTCAATATGCTACCATTCGGACTGAAAAATGCTCCGAGTGTGTTTTCAAGGATGATGCGAAAATTGTTGGACCCCCTGAATAACCCATGTATCACAAATTTCATGGATGATATTCTCGTCGCCACAGAGACATTTGAAGAACACATTGAAGCTCTGGAGATGTTGTTTGATAGACTTCGGGAGGCGAACTTAACTGCTAGGCCAACAAAATGTTGTATTGGATGCAAAGAGTTGGAATTCTTGGGGCACACTGTATATCAGGGTAATATGACCCCTGATCCTAAGAACTTGGAAAAACTGCAGAGAGCACCTAGGCCGCAAACCAAAAAGGACGTGCGATCATTCGTGTCGTTATGCGGATTTTATCAGAAATACATCAAAAATTTTAACGCCATTTGTGCTCCTCTGACTGATCTGACTCGCAAGGGACTTCCAGATAAAATTATTTGGACTGCACAATGTGAATTAGCGTTCCAAGAGTTAAAGGAAAAACTCACTAGCAAGCCTATTCTCAAACTGCCTGATTTGACACAGGACTTTGTCTTAAGAACCGATGCAAGTAATGTAGGACTTGGAGGGGCTTTGTTGCAAAGATCATCTTCACCTGATGGGGAACTGAAACCAGTCGCTTATGCAAGCCGCAAATTGAATAAGGCGGAACAAGGATACTCCACAAGCGAAAAAGAATGTTTAGCATTAATCTGGGCAATAAAGAAGTTTCAAATCTATCTGTATGGTAGGACTTTTGTGGTGGAGACGGATCATCAGCCTCTCGTGTTCTTGTCTCAGGCTAAGCATGAAAACGCAAGATTGCTGAGGTGGTCTTTATTGCTTCAACCTTATCAGTTTAGTATCCAATATATCCCAGGCAAATTGAATGTCGGTGCAGATTTCCTCAGTCGGCACCCCTGTGATCAAAATTAGAGTAATGGCAGACGTGAGGAGTAATTTTACCTATGTGTATCGCTGGTTTTGGAACTTGCCATAGGCATGTTTTCAAGTGGGGAGATGTGTAGTGAAATTGACAGAGATACAACGGTAAAATTACTCCAAAGATAACATTTAAGGATAAAAACATAATGCGTAGGCTGCTGATGTACATGATCGCCTAGACCGCGGGTCATCATCCTCCATAAATTTGACTTGCTAGACCGGAGGGGAAGGGAGGATCAAAAAGGAAAAAAATATGACTGGAAAGGCTAAAGAGACGCAATTGGGGGGGGAAATGGATGAAAGTAAAAAAAATTCAAGTCCCCCAAATTGACACGAGGTACGGAATGGACGCTTTTACGATACCAAGCTTTTGATTTGAATTGAGCGGTAAAACGCAGATGTTAGGAATATTACAAAAATTTAAAAAGTAATTTTTCTTAATATTAATGTTAGGAATATAAAAATTAGCTGGCCGGATGGCCTATTCTGAGCAATGAACTAATATGTTCTTAATTTTACAAACGGATAGATAATATTGAAGATAATGACAAAAGACAGTGTAGTTTACATCATCGACAGACTGCCTTGAATAAAAAGTGTCGTTATTTGCACACAAAAACACGACCTTGGGAACAGGTGTTCAAAGTTACTTATTATGGAGGAGAGGGTTTTTGAGCGGTAGCTGTGTCTAAATATAACTTTTTACGACAAAATTTTAAGGGGGGAGAAAGGTTGCTTCAAAAATCAAGCACATTTTTTTTAGAAACACAAGTAGAGACGGACAGACTAACAGATAACCATCCATACTTGACTGAAGCATGACTGAAATGACTTTAGTGTAGAAATTTGAAATTTAAAGTACAACTAGGCAGTGATTGGCCACAGACAATCATATCATTAGCGCTCAGACGCGAATTTGGGGTCATTCTTCAATAATTGTTCAGTGTTAGACACAGATTTTAAAGTGTGGTGTTTTCCCATATGAAAGACAGTGAATAAATTTAGGGACGCCATACTATAGCCAGCAGCTCAGCTGAGTTTTGCTAGCAATTCTGTGTTATGTATTCATAATCTGGTAAGATTGAAATTATTTCTTTATATATTTTGAATATTGTTTCATGTTCGAGTGATTTGATACTGCCATATCAAAATCTAGCCTTACAAACAAGTAGGGAGTTGCTCTAGACCCCCCGCCCAAGTCAGGGTCTAGGGACCAACAAGGTACATAAACTACAGCAAGGATTATGCAAGATATATCAAGCGTTGAAACAGATTACCTATCTTCTTTTAGGGCCGACAACTAATAAATATTTTTCAGAATCTATAGTCTGGGAGGATCTATCTGATGTAAACCCACCATGGTAACTGTGCTGTTTGGTCAGAGAGATCTGACCTGTCTGTATGATGTGGTTGTTGTGTCAGTGTGGTGTCCAGACGTGGGTATAGAATAGATTTTTGACACATAGCCCATACTTTGATTGCAGAGCTGTGAGTTTTCTATCGACAACAAAGCAGAGTCTATTCGGTGGGTGACTTTACTCGAGTGTATCTGTGCAGTTCTTGTGACAGAGACCACCATTATTGTCCGCCAGCACGGAGAGGTGGGACCGCAAGTTTTCAGCACCAGAGCTACAAAAAGATGAGTGAGCCTCTGGTCTGCTGGACATTCACCAACTATTGGTAGTGACTAATATCCCCATAAAAATTCCCACCTTTTTCTGGACACTGTGTAGTCAATATAGACAGGTGTGATGAGGCCACCCCAACAGCACAAACAGTAACTATCCTCCCAAAGAGATGACTACTCGAACATTTTAATAAAACTAACTAGTCTAGTACTTAAATATGTACACTCTTGAATTTATTATGTAACATTCCATGCATACTTTTCATAAATTTTAAATCCTTCTTTTAAAACAAGTTCTGGTCACATAAAACTTGATCCAGAACCAATAAATGTAATATAATTATATCAAAAATTTTATACACGTGAGTTAGTTCAGTGTATTTTAACACTTGTTAATCTTATTAGTCTTCTTAAATATCTGTGGGTGTATTTATAACTAACACACCACATTACACATCATTACCCTAGACACTTTACGTAGCCACATTCATTAAGAAAAAAAAAATTAAGTGTGAGGTCGTAGTGGTAGCAAGAAAGGCCTTCTGACAATTCTCAACTACATTTTATCTCAGGAGCCTTCACAGCTGGCCTCATACAATGTACATGTAGTAATAACACCATCATACAATACCATCAACACCACTACACTTACACTGCATACAATGGCAGTGAAGATGTATAAATATTTCTGCAGAGAAGCTAAGCGTGGTAAACTGTATCGGAGTCTCTCAAATCCTGAAAAGAGAACTTTTCACGCTTTGGGTTTAAGTAAACGCTCATTTTATCAATTACTCAAAGCTAATGGAATTCTCAGTTCAATCAATACCAGGACGCAAGGAAGAAAGAAAGTAGTAGATAGTTGGGATTAGAAGAGAGATTTGTAGAATGTTTAATTCCAAAGAAACTGTGATACTAAGAAAACTGAAAATTCGGCTGAGAACACACAATGACATTGATGTGTCGAAATCAACATTATGGAGAACTGTTAGAAGCATTGGCTTTACGTTTAGAAGTACGCTAGTGGAAGAAACGTCATCTGCGAGAAGCCGCACTTAGTATCTATGAAAAGTAAATATTTACGTGAAGTACGGGAAATGCGTAATAAAGATTAAGATATTGTGTATTTGGATGAAACTTGGATCAATGCTCACCACACAAGTGAAAAGGAATGGCAATTATCAGATGGAACGATTAAAAGATGTGTACCCAGTGGAAAAGGACAACGTCTGATAATGGCACGTGCAGGCAGCAGACATAATGGGCTAGTGAAAAATGCTAAACTTATTTTCACTTCCAATTATACGGACAACCGGGACTATCATACCGAGATGAACGGTAACATATTTAAAGAGTGGATTGAAAATACTCTTCTTCCGTCCCTAGACAGACCATCCTGTCTGATAATGGACAACGCATCATACCACAACGCTGTGGCAGAAGAAGACAAAATCACGACATCTTCGAGTACAAAAGATGCTATAAAGATTTGGTTCAAAAAAGAAGACATTCCATTTAACGAGGGGTTTCTGAAACATGAATTACTGTCCCTTTTTAAGAAATCACAAAAGACCAAGATCTTCCATATAGACAAGTTGATTCAACATCATAGTCATACGTGTTTGAGACTGCCACCTTATCATTCACATTTAAACCCAATTGAACTCGTTTGGCCAAAAGTTAAAGGACAGGTGGCAGCTGAAAATAAAACTTTCAAACTATGCAATATGAAAGAACTAACATATGCCGCCCTCTCGCAGATAGACAAAGATTAATGGTGTAAATGTGAAGACCATGTCTTAAAAGAGGAAAATGACTTGGAAAAAAGATGGACTGTCGTTCGTTCAGCCGAGAATAGTCAGCAATATGTTAGACTCGTCTGACTCGGAATAAGTGTGTAAATACCTTATATGTTTTCTCCTCCATCTATGTGTATATGTAAACCAATTCATTTCCTTTTTATCTCCGCGATTTCACTACTATTTTTAACATATACAGTACTTTCACCTCTTCATGCATCCATTCACTTTTTAGTATAAAAAGTAACATTTACAACGAATAGGCGTTATTTTTCTCTCAAATATTTCGAAGAAATTAAAAAAGGACCTCACGTAGTAATCAGTTAACAAACCCCTCTAACATTTTTTTTTTTTTTTTTTTTTTTTTTTTTTTTTTTTTTTTCCGTAACCAGCGGCACTTGGGGGAGCTTCGCTCCTTCCCATCCTACAGAAAAAATCATGTTTATCACAGGAGCCGTTCAGGCTATTGAAGTCAAATTTCCGGCCGTAAACATTTCTTCAAACGCCGACGCCCGGGTTTGAACCATGAACACCTGGTCGCCAGTACAACGCCGAAGCCATTACACCAGCGCGGCTCCCACCCCTCTAACATTCGAATTGTATAGACGCCTATGCCGAAATTACGCAACTTCCTTCATTTACGGTAAATTATTTTCTTCCAGAACAAAATAATTACTTCGTTAAAAAAGATCAAAGGAATTAGCGTTGCAAGAAAAGCACACTACCTACAACATTTAATTTTATAAAACCTTTGGGACATTGAAAATATAAGACTACATGCAAAAAATCATGTTTATCAGTGCAAGGAATATGGAGATATTTGAAGTCAATCGTCGACCGACCTTTTTGAAACGTTTTATAACATGCACACACCTGCTCCAGAACTGCATTAATATGTACCCACCTGTTCCCGACTTCTCACTGTCACCTTTGACATGCGTTGGGTTGAGACTAGAAATAATACAAATTAGTTGTGCGAGCGCAGAGGTTCTATTGTTTTATTCACATCTAAATTTCTTTCTTAAGTACAATTTGGATATTTTGTTTTACAGACACATTAGTAGGAGAGTAAAATAACCTTGCTCGTCAGAGATCAAAGTAAGGTTGAACTTGACTACAAATAGTTTAGGTAAGCAGTGACAGGTGTTGTCTAAAGTCTAATCCAGCGGCTTGTTGATGGTCATAGAAAACATTAATCGTATAAGGAATGGTTAATGTTGAAATACAACATGAGGCAATCTGATCATCAGAGGTTGTTTCCCCGTCGAACAAGTGTTTCGGCCCGTTATTCTCCTTTACACTCTAAGGGGCGGGCCCACCTGGGTCATGACTCCCAAGTGCTCCGCCTTCTGTTGTCTTATGTAGAAAATGAACCCACTCCACCTTGGTTGCAGCTTTAAAATCCACAATTCTGCCAGCCGGAGGCTATTGTGAAAGTAACCCTTATGTTCAAAACAAAATTATTGTGCCACAGCACACAACGACTAGGGAGAGACACTGACTCACCAGCGCAAAGCCAAAGAGGCTTGAAGCCACTGCACGCTAGCAACTGAAATCTACTTGCGCCCGACACCTCATATAAAAACGCCGCGCGTTTCCTGTAAGCCACTGTCCTTTCACCAATACAACGAAATGTATTGCGGACTTAGAAAAATTTTCCACTTTCCGGATGTTTCATGTAACACAGGTGGAGATAGAGTTTACTGTCTCGAGTTCCATAGCCCATTGCGGGTGTTCCACAGCCAGAGTATTGCCTTTTCCGCAGTTTCACTAAGCCTCTTCAGTGCCCTTGTTCTCGACTGTCCCCTCAGCCCCAACAGTTTCAATAAATCATACACCGATGCAGCCACGAGCCCTCTTGCACCCACCTCAACAGCCATGACCCTTGCAGTGAACTCATCGGGTCTCAGATCCGCGGCCAGATCACTATATTTGGCCGCTTTGAACAAATGTTGCTCTTCCAATCTGGACTCAAATGACACGGTCAGTTCAATCAATATAACCTGGTGCGATGATGAAGAATGCAGCACTATATCCGGCCATCTTCTAGTTTTCCTGATACTCTCTGGATATGCCCCTCGTCCAGGTAGGTCTACCGCCATCTCCCAGTCATTTGCAGTCAAGGAGAGATGGTACACTGCTACCTGATTTACTCGGTTTTGAGTGTGCTGACTTTCCTGATCTCAGAAAGTACAAGTATGTGTTTGCGGTGTTTGGCCTGACATTGCTATTCGCCTTCATCCTTGCCAGATCTATTGTCGCAGCCGGCTCATTTAGCACTTTGTTGTGGCGCCATGTGTATCGCCCTTACCCTAATGACACCTTGCAAGCTGAGAGCACGTGTTAAAGTGTCTGCCTCTCATGGCACAGGGGGCACTGCTCATCATCCACTTTCCCCATCTCACAAGGGTTGTGGCCGATGGCAGGAGGTCATACATTGATCTTATAACGAAGCTGAGCCTAAGAGGTGCTGTCATGAAATATTCTAATCCACATATATAAATTATTAGGTAAATATGAAGCCTAACAAATAAAATTAATAAAGAAAAGAGCAATGGAAAAAATAACAGTGCTGTCACAAAGAATGTACTCGAAATCCCCCTTGTTTTCTGCTACGTCTGCAAATTGTAATGCTTTCACGTTGATATAAAAGCTTACTGTATTATTACCCGCTTTCTTCAATGAAACGTGTGCTGTATTTCTTGGAAAAGCATTGAGAGGCCCTGCGTAATGACCTAAATTAATCCTAACATTAATTATATTACGTTACCAAAACGAACGAACAGATGGACAAAAGGATAAAGAGAGAGGGGAGGGCTGAAAATCAGGAACGCATGCAACACGCGTCGCGCGATACACAAATGCTGCCATCACGCGTGTAAGTCTACATGCACTAATTTTTTTCAGACGGACAGTGATAAAATACACTACCCTTTCCCAGAGTTAGGTTTTAAAATCATAAAAAACGCTTATTAGGAAAGATAACAATAGATGGGTTTACGTTTGAAAACATAACAGTACCCAGACAGCACATCTTCGAAACAGGAGGTAGAAGAAATTGCATATTTTGAATGCAGCCACGTAGCTCCTTTAAATTTGTATTTTTGGGTTCCTTAGGGCTTGCTGACAAATAATATGTAAAACGTTACGCAAATAGTCCAGGAATTAATAAATTATACCCAAAATAAAATATTGGGGGTGCCTGACAGCATAAAATCATTTCTGCTCATAAGATTTTTTTTTTAACGTGTTTGAAAAAAAATTTACGTTACAGAAATAGCCTACCATGTAAACTCCAAATTGATTGGAGCGCAACAAATGAAAGCCTAACCACGATTGGTCGGGCTATAAATACTATCTTGGTTGTTAGGGGAAACGGGGAAAGGTAACATTTTTTCAAACACTTGTCGAAACGGGGCTCATGGGTCAGACTCGCTGATATACACACTTGGGAGCGTTAGTTCGAAACCACTTGTTTAAATAAGCTTGATAAAGCATCAGTGCGTTGAAGCCAGCTTATATTTGGCTAAATAAAAGCCTGGAAGATAAGCAGATGGGAATTTGTGCCAGTTTGTGCCAGAATTCATTGCTAATCAACGTATCTGTGTTTATTCGTATGAATTGTGGTAAGCTTGAACCATTCAATATCTTTTAATGAAAATTGAATGTGAATTGTTGATTTATGCCTGTATATATATGTGTAGTTCAGTGGCCAACGTGAGGTAAAGCCTGTAATGCTCCAGCCTGAACAGAGGGTGTCGGAGAGAAGTAAAACGGCATGGAATGGCCAAACAGTACACTGACACCTAGATGATTGACTAGAAAGAAATAATGCTGGAATTGCAGAGGCGTAGTAACCATTAAGGAGGGTAATACTGGAATAAAGTATTTCAAATGAAGCTGACAGTTGGCCTAATGCTCTGAACTCAATGTTTGTGCTGTGTTGTGATCAGTGTAACAAGAGAGTTTAAGTTAGTTATGAAGTAGAAGGTACATCCTTCTTGATTTCAGGGACAGTGGTCTTGATGGTACTGAGCAGCACCTGGTCAGAGCTTTGCTGAATCCAGTGTCGGACAGCATACTCCTTGGTCCTTTTAGCTATCAGTGAGGTGTCTCCAGAGCCCAGAGGAGAATTCGAGCAGAGGAGTCCTTTCCTGCCGCCATCACGCCAGATAAGCTAACTTGGCCAGCTGAGCTCAACATTATGTCCCCTCATCTTGAACTGACTTTGTAAAATTAACATTAAGAGGGGAATTTACTTGTCTTAAAATCAGGAACTGTGAACATCTCCAATACTAGTCCCTAAAGACAAACTATTGAAGTCATGATGACAAATACCAACAGAGCTGAACAAAACAAAACCAGTATTACCTCATTTTACTACTACACAACTGACACACATAGAACATTTGTAATAATATATGTCACTACAATATTCATATTAAATACATTCTGTACATAACTTGTAATTTAAATTGATTGTGATTCCTGGTTCCCTTGTAGTTGAATCAGGACACATATTCATTCATGCCAGTAATGAATACATATTGTTATTTGAAAAGTTACGAGTGACTTCTTTAAGATATTCTCATAGAGTGTTATATGTATGTGAGTGTCACAGTGTTGTTAAGAGTAGTGGATTAAATTAAATTGTTTATCTGTCTGTTGTTGTGACTTACACTTCATCATACACATACCCTAGACACATAACGTAGTCATCACACTATTCCAGAATAATTCTGACTGAGATATATAGATATGTGGTAGCAAGTAAGGTTATATATAATACACTACTCTTATTAGATATATATATACCTTCACAGCTGATCTCAGTCAGTACACTAAGTCCCGAGAGAGGGGCGAATGAAAATCAGGAACGCATGCAAAATTAAACACGCGTCTCGCTATTAATGCCACCCCCAACAAGCGTAACGCGATACACAATTACTACTATCACGCGTGTAAGGCCACATGCACTAACTTTTTCGGACGGACAGTGATAAAAACACTAACCTTCCCAGAGTTAGGTTTTAAAATCACGAAAAACGCTTATTAGAAAAGATAACATTAGATGGGTTTACGTTTGAAAACATTACAGTACCCAGACAGCACATCTTCGAAACAGGAGGTAGAAGAAATTGCATATTTTGAACGCAGCCACTTAGCTCTTTTAAATTTGTATATTTGGGTTCCTTAGGGCTTGCTGACAAAGAATATGTAAAACGTTACGCAAATAGTCTAGGAATTAACAAGTTATAACCAAAATAAAATAGTGGGGATGCCTGACAGCATGAAATCATTTCTGCTCATAAAATTTTTTTATAACGTGTTTGAAAAAACCTTACGTACGGAAATAGCCTACCATGTAAACTCCAAATTGATTGCAGCGCAACAAATATAAGACTAAACACGATTGGTCGGACTATAAATACTATCTTTGGTTGTTAGGGGAGACGTAGGAAGGTAAAATTTTTTCAAACACTTGTCGAAACGTGGCTCCATTGGCCAGACTCGCTGATATAATCACTTAGGAGCGTTAGTTCGAGACCACTAGTTCAAATAAGCTTGATAAAGCAACAGTGCGTTGAAGCCAGCTCATATTTTTGCTAAATAAAAGCCTGGAACATAAGCAGATGGGAATTTGTGCCAGTATTTGTGCCAGAATTCATTGCTAGTCAACGTATCTGTGTATTTCCATGAATTGTGGTAGGTTTGAAACATTCAGTATCTTTTAATGAAAATTGAATGTGAATTGTTAATTTATGCCTGTATATATGTGTAGTTCAGTAGCAAACATGATGTAAAGCCTATAATGCTCCAGCCTGAACAGAAGGTGTCGAAGGAAAGTAAAACGGCATGGAATGGCCAAACAGTACACTGACACCTAGATGATTGACTAGAAAGAAATAATGCTGGAATTGCAGAGGCGTAGTAACCATTAAGGAGGTTAATACTGGTATAAAGTATTTCAGATGAAGCTGACAGTTGGCCTAACGCTCTGAACTCAATGTTTGTGATGTATTGTGCTCAGTGTAGAACTAGAGTACCGTATCAATTAGTTATGAAGTAGAAGGTACATCCTTCTTGTTTTCAGGGACCGTGGTCTTGATGGTATTGAGCAGCACCTGGTCAGAGCTTTGCTGAATCCAGAGTCGGACAGCATACTCCTTGGTCCATTTAGCTATCAGTGAGGTGTCTCCAGAGCCCAGGGGAGAAATCGAGCAGAGGAGTCTTTTCCTGCCGCCATCACGCAAGATAAGCTGATGTGGCCAGCTGAGCTCAAAATTATGTACCCCCATCTTAAAATAACATTGTAACATAAACTTAAGAGGGGAAGTAAATTGTTTTAATATCAGGAACTGAGAACATCTCCAATACTAGTTCCAATAAAGACAAACTATTGAAGTCATGATGACAAATACCAACAGAGCTTGAACAAAACAAAACCAGTATTACCTCATATTACTACTACACAACTGACACACATAGGATACTTTTAATAATATATGTCACTACAATATTCATATTGAGAAATTCTGTACATATAACTTGTAATTAAAATTGATTGTGATTCCTGGTTCCCTTTGTATTTGAATCAGGACACATATTCATTCATGACAGCAATGAATACATATTGTTATTTGAAAAGTTATCAGTGACTCCTTTAAGATATCCTTTTAGAGTGTTATATGTATGTGAGTGTCACAGTGTTGTCAAGTGTGGTGGAATAAATTAAATTGTTTATCTGTCTGTTGTTGTTATGACTTACACTTCATCATACACATACCCTAGACATACAACGTAGTCATCACACTATTCCAGAATAATTCTGACTGAGATATATATATGTGGCAGCAAGTAAGGTTATCTATAATACACTACTCTTATTAGATATAGATACCTTCACAGCTGATCTCAGTCAGTACACTAAGTCCCCTATAAATATTTATAACATCCCACTTCACCACATACCTCCCTCAGTTTGAGCGACTCTTGGGCAGCATCAACAGCTTCTTCCACTCTCCACTTCCTTCCCGTTTTAAGTGTGGGCTGAATGGACTTAACCACGTCATCTGCTGACTCGCGTAGCATCATTGCAAGCCTTGCCTTTCCAACTTTGTACTCTTCAACAACTGATTTGAAAGAACGCAGACGTTTTGACTTTTTGCAGTACAGTGCTACGTCTGACAGACCTGGTGGTACCCCTAGCCATTTCCTCATGAACTTGTTGACCTTCTGCTCTATAGCTTTCACTGTATTATTGCTTATTTCTTATATAAGCAGTGGCCACAGCAACTTAGGTATCAACATGAACTGGAGGCACCACAGTTTGAATTTTCCTAGGAGTCTGCTTTGTTCTATGATCTGCAGCCCTCTGTCTGCCATTTCTATTGTTTGTTGCACTGCCTTCGAGTCTTTTAATGAGGCATCGTACAGAATCTACAAAAAAAATAAATTTGTCATTTTTACATGAAATAAAAATAAAACTTTGTTGCTTATATATTTAGCGCTAGAGGCACATGTATTAGGACAATGTTTATGAGTAATTTCCCGCGTATTTTTTTTTTAAATAAAACTGTACACAGTGACAATATTTCTTTTAACTTTAATCCGCCCCAATTTTTGCAACTTTTTTAAAGAAGATTGAGTACATTATAATCATTGAATTCCACTCTCAGTGTTCTATTGTGTACAACCACATTTGAGTTCTGCGTTGTGTTTATAATGATTCACCTTCTAAAATAAGCTAGCATGTCTCGCAACCCAAGAAATCAAGTCGCACACATCCAGAGGGTGATTGCACGCTGGGTTAAGATGAACTGTTCTAGTCTATCGCTCATTCCTAAAACTGATTCCATACCAGTTCTTGTTTTCTCGTCCAATTTCCTAGGGTTTTCTCCCCCCTCCTCCTGTTTTAGATATTCTTCTTTTCACTGGGTTTTCTCCTTCTCGCCGAACTTTGTCCTTTTTTATGTCTAGGTAGCATCCTGTTTGTCCGAATATTATCGTGGGCTGTTCCATTCGTTCATGTTCAGTGAAGAAATCGAATGATAAATTCGTCAATGAATATGAAATAATTGTAAAACCCATGTTATTTATTAAATTCTATTTAGTCCAATTTAGCATTAGTGCTATTTAGCGTTTTCTTACTTCCCATTTGTACACCAGACTTACAAGTTTACAGAGACGCAGACATAAGAATCTCTGTTGACTATATGTTTATATTCAACAGTACAGCTGTCGGAAATTCGAAACGATGCCTTATGGTTGGTCGTGTGGAATTTTAATTGGTCATCTGCTCAAATAAAAGCGATAAGGAACTTTGGTAACAAAGAACTATGACATTAACTGACCTTATATTGTAAAAACAACATCATGTTGTGTTAATTAATACGGAACTTTATTAATTAACACAACAGGATGTTGTTTTTACATTATAAGGTCAGTTAATGTCATAGTTCTTTGTTACCAAAGTTCCTTATCGCTTACCTGAGAATAATGTTTTTATAGTACCGTTACTGGCTTTCACTATTGTGACATTAAGAATTTGAAAGGTATGAAATTGTCTCTGTGTCTGTTAAGTCGCTGCGTCTCTACTTACAGAAACATTCCCATCGGCCGTTAATGGAAAATACGATAACTTCTTAAACAACCATTAGAGTCAACCACGTAGAAGTCAACAATGTATTTAATTCGGATTTTACAGATCTCTTTACGTGTAACCAGGCAAGATATGACGGAGACGTTTTAAGAATTGAGTTTCATAATGAAAGAACACCCAATACCTTTTCATTTTTTAAAATAACTTTAAAATCCTGTTAAAACTAAAGATAAAGTATCACATTTTTATTAATACCAACAACAACAACAATCATCACAGGCAGTAATTGATGTCGACGAGTTTTTATTCCACGAATCAGGTTAGAGTCAAACGATACAAGCCTTCATTTTATCTTGAGATGTCAAAATCCTGTGATTTTAGCTTTTGCGTGACAATCAACAAAGCACCGGCACAATCATTTGATTATGTAGGTGTGTACCTACCAAACGCAGTCTTTGCTCATGGTCAACTTTATTTAATGCTCACGTGGGGAAGGAATCCGGTTTCGACGGGTATAAATATTCGTTATTTCAGATTTTCTTTTGCTTTCGTACTATGTTCCCTCTGAAAGTGTTTTGCAAAAACGTTCATCAACTGTTTGTTTTGTGCGTCTGTTACAATCTAATTTCATATCCTCGCTTTTTTAATTTTTTTCTTTAAAATGAGATGTCGGTCAGGTTCTAGAACGTGAAATTCACCAACATGTAGATACGACCAACATTCCTTGGCGAATGTTTCGTCCGATTATTCGATTAGTTTTTCCTGATAGCTTTCAAGACATGCTGGATGATTATTCATAAAATAAACATAAAGATTCAACGCTCTCTACATCCCTCTATTTGTCCCAAGCCACTAACGTCCTATGATTATTCTTATGACTTGGGGAAGTGGAAATTATCATGAATACCTTTCGGCTTCGATGGAGCACAAAAGTCAACAAACATATACGAATCCCTGGTTGTCCTGGGCTATCAGCTGAAGGTATTTCCTTGTCTTCTTTGTTACTTTCTGTTCTGTCTCTAGTTATCTTCTCCGTGTGATTTTTGGGGCTTTTCTTCTTTTTTTTCTTACCCTTGAGATTCCAGACAAGGAACTGCCGTGTAAAGCCTTCAGCTGGTTTTCATAATGTGTGCCCTAATCATCGTCCGCGTCTTCTCATGTCGTGAAATGGAAATGGTAGATAATTATGAACGTGTTTTTTAGACGGACGTCAGCAATCATATGAGGTATATAAGCTCATACTCAGATTTATCTATTGTGCTGGACTGTCTGCTTGTTCCGTATTTCTGTGACGTCTCTATGATTGGCGTCAGCTGTACTATCAAGTATGCTAGATCAGCACGTTTAGAGGTTTGTCTAGTGCGTTTCTTCATCTTTGTCTCCTTGTTTCTTAACTTCTGTTCGAGTATAATGGATTGTAAAACAATTTTTTCCAGCATTGAATTTATCAGGAACCAGCTAGCCTGTTTCATTCTAGATCTTTCCACTTTGTATCATAAATTGTACGTGTGTATATTTACATCTGCGTTCACGTCACGACGAAAAAGAAATATCCTTATGATTTTAAAGAAACTCAACCACCTTTATTGTTAAATTAACACATACATTTTTTTTTCGTTTATACAACATTGTTTGTTAAAGGTGACAAAAATTTCTATTAGAATATACAAATACATAGAGCCTTACTGGGAACTTACTTTTATGAACCGTAATATATTTTCGGCGAATCTGTTATTCGTGCCATTTTTAGAACGCTATTCACCTCTTTTGCAGACAAGAATTTGGTATGTTAACTATTATTATTAGATGCATTTTTTTCTTAGCATCAGCATTTATGTTTTTTTTTTTAACGCTGTCATACAAGGACAAATTGTAACGCCTACCGGCTGGTGGCGAATAACAATGAGTATTTTATTTGCTTTATGGAGCATTGACATGTCATGGTGTCCTGATGGCCTCGAGAATCGCTCTGTAGACTTTGGGGCAGAACATGTCTCATTAATTATGTTATATAACCACCAAAGGGAGTGAGCTATCTCTAGAACAACAGCCGGCAATCTGGTCGTCAATTGCCGCATTTACCAAAGTAGTCGTGAAAATGTGGGTAATTAACCTTTCCATAATTTAGCACGACACAGAGAAATTAATGGCAATTTTCTACAATTTTTTTTTCTTATGTGGAAACTAAAAGTTTTGCACCGCTCTAAAAATTCAGTATAAAGTCGTATGCATGTTCGGTATAAAAAAAAAATGAGTGCTTGAAAACGACTATTGATAATAGCTCAAGGCGTATCTGCCAAAACTGGAATTAAATCGAGGTGTGTTACTCTTTGGAAGCAGCATTTAGAAGAAAATCATATCGAGGTCTTCCTGCATTCATTACTTGGCTGCCTGCTCCAGAGAAATCTGGGCTCATGTGAGAAGAAACATCATTATAGCGATAAGCAATACGGTCAAGACAGTCATTGTATCTTCACAAACGCTTAAACAAGTGCAAAATATATGGGTTATCTGTTTGCTTTTCTTTAAACACATTCTTGTGGACCTTTTTACTCCGATTTATATAAATTATGAGTGTAGAATCATTTCTTCACAAGTGTTCTTTTTTAATGATTTCTAGTGTTTCGGTAATTACACTTCAAGTGCTCCTGTGTATTGAGTTTTCAATGATGACATGTGGATGTGACACAAATGTTGGATTAATTTCTCTGATATAAGCCCTGATAAAAGTGATTTCATAATGGACTCACCGTCACGTGTATCCCATAGAGTGCCTGTTGTAGTCTCGAAGTATGAAAAGTACCTAGATGTGTGTGTTACGGTGGACTCAGGGCTAACAAATTCACCAGAGTGAACTCACGGAGCTTGGCACAGCAATCACGGCGCCCGCTCCGGGCCGTAGCATGTACCAGCTTACCGACCCATGGATTCTCATCGTTAAAGGTAAGTCGTAAAACATTTGCATATCTAGTTCGAGTAAATGTTCTGTTGTGTGGCTAAATTAATTTTCTTTCTAATACTAAAACGTCCGTCATAAGGCTCTTTGCTTTGTAATGCTATTTGCTAGTTTCATTCAGTGCGTTTTATCCTAACCTCTACACCTCACGGTAGAAGGGGAACGACTAAGTAGGCGTTTTATCCTAGCCAGCAGTTTTTAAAAATATTTTGTTCCATTGAGATTGACCTAGCTCTTTCCACCAGTTCCTCATTGGTAATCTTGTCATACCAACTACATCGTTCTACACTGCGCAAGCGCGAAACTGCATGCCGTTATGAGCAGTGGCGTAACTACAATATAAGGGGCCTCGCCCAGGCACAAATTAAATGACCTCAAGAACAAAAATCAATATGCGTCAAATCTTAATCAAAAATAAAACTAATAGCTTCATCATCATCACCATTATTCATCAGCTCCCAATGATCATTTACAGCCATCCACAAAATTGTGCCAGGTCTTGCTGCCCAATGCCAACCGCTCAAGATTTTTTTCCATGTCTTCCTTATATCTTGCTTACCTAGAAATCGATGAACATTTTATAACATACATACACACATGAAGGACCGACTTTCCTATGTTGTATATGTGTGTGTGTGTATATTTTCCGCCAGCAGAATCTGTCAAACAGGGAAGAAGAATAAATGTACTGCGTGCCGCCACAGCTTATTCAAATCAATGTCGCCAATTTTGAAGTCATTTTTTTAAAGCTACACTGTGGTACCATAGTAACCAATTCTAGATTAATTGCTTTAGTTTGTTTAGTTCAGAGCGGACCATATTGACCCTGTAAAATTCCTGCAGCTTACTTTGTGCACAGATACTTACTGTTTATACTGCTCTTTGACTACAAGGAATACTTTTTCAACATCTTATTACAAAATTCAAACTAGCACACTGTTACGTGCAGTCTTTGATATCTTACAATATTATACATTGGTATACTTGTTATGTTCGCAAATATTTTGTAAACAAAATAGATATTTTTTAGTGCTTAAGGGAAAGTCATTATTGAGTTACTTCCCTTGAAAGTTGTGCCGTCTCTTTCGATCGAACTCCGCGGATGAATCCAGTTTTACTGCGATTTATTCTTTGTTTGGGTAGTAATAGATTGTTCTTGCTTCAGAATATCTATGGCCTGAATTTATGTGTATTGTTTGTCTGTGTAGGACGAATCTGTCTTATATCTGTATATCTTTACATATCTAAGTCGAACTATTTGTTCTGTTGTCTCTAGAGAGGTCAAAGGCTGTTCGGCGGATGTGTCGCGAGAGAGGGGTGTTTTGGCTTCGCCCTGATGATGGGCTGTGTTTTTCTATGTCGGCTTGATGCCGGGAAAAAAGTGATCTCAGTGGTTTTTGGGGAAAGTGATAGTCGTCTAGACCTATCGTGTATGCTTTACCCCAGTGTTCATTCTTATTGCCAAGGAATGGCAAAATCATATTTCTGAAAACCAAGGTAATAAAGATACTCTTTTGAACTCTCGTACGAAGCCACCGTTTTTCGATAGGGATGATTTGTACGTCTGAGAGGATACATCTAACTAGATGAAAAAAACGATTCTGATTCCTAGCAGCACTATATCCTGTAGAATGCAGTCAATTGTTCATGATCAAATCTACAGAGCAATGAAATGTTTAATGAATGACTAACTTTAGGACAGATTCATTATCTGTATCCAAACGTGAGTGACAGCTCACGAGTGAAGCCATCTTGGAACCAAACATGTAGTGACTTTCAAGAAGAGAAAATGGATGCCCGTATTATCGCTTGATTAGTCCAGAGATCACTGCTACACATGAGAACCCATTGCTAGCGGTTCAATATAATTATATGGAAAAATCTGTGCTGGACATTATGTTAAGGAATCTTCGCTAGACGAGATTAGGTCTAGAAGCCATCTTGGATATTGTTTATAATCTGACGTGCTTTGTCAGTAAACTCAGTTGATATATACATATGGGCAATACTGAGTGCTTGGCTACTGACAGTCCATTATACTATTATTCTACATGAGTGCCCATGTAACATAACATTGCAAGACCATTTATCCACTGTACCATGATGTATTATGCCAACCTGTGATTTGTCACTATCTGTGCTGTCGAGTGTGTACGTCCAATTAAACTTTAGTAAAGGTACACAGTCGTTGGTGTCGATGGCTTCCAGCCATACATGAGTGTGAGAAAAGAACATTTGTCAACACCTCGAACTCTTCCTATCATTCGCACATTATACACTCCATCTATGTCTACACACCACTGCGTAGGTCAAGTTGACATTCCATACTCGAACCACGAGCAACACAACAACACAGTATTTAACTCTGGTGATGTTCGAGCGAGCTTCAGATTTCTCAGCATGTCTCTTGCTCAGGGCAAGGGTCTTGTATTAAGAGTTTATCAACTGATGATGATGATGTCTGCTTCCATCCACTTATATTTATCATTTGGTGGACATCATTAATAATTAAAAAAAGATCTTATCACACACCAAGTAGCATACGTCCTTGATTTTCAGAAACAAGGAAGTCCGTTGATAGAAAAGCTACGCATTGGCTTTTGGCAAGGGGAAGAACTTGTCGGTCTGACATTTTTTTGTGTGTGAGACGACCCTATGTTATTTTTTGTCTGCAGGCGGGGAGTTGGACGTGAAGACAAATGTCATAAAGTAAATCTTTCCATCTGACTCTTATTCTTTAGTCGGTCGTTCCTTTTGTGTATTGACCGAGGAGTACTGCTCGTCAATATGGTTTCTGTTATTGTTTTGTTATTATTATTATTTTTTTGGTGCAACTTATCTCTTAGATTTCTTAATGAAATGAAATGTCTATAAGACCAGAATTTATGTGGATCCAAAAAAAAAAAAAAAAAGTTGAGAGACATCAAGCTATGTTACAGTTTCGTGTGTGCCACCGCTCTGTGTTAGAAATAATGCCGTTTTTCTATTATCGAGCTGAAACATTCTTTTTTTAAATTTTGGGGCTATCTTATGTTTTAGCGTGAGCCACAGCGTCCGATTGGCTAAGCAATTAGAGCGGTAGCTTTTCGGCGGCGACGCTACCGAGTTCCAGGATCGAATCCTGGTAGAGTCACACACCAACCTATCTAGCTGTAAATGGGTACTTGACTCAGCTCTTGAGTTAGGGAAGGCAAAACGCAGCATGGAAATGAACTTGTCATCCCACCTCATAAAAAAGCTAGACCTAGAATGGTGAAGTCTCTGTTTCACTCCCCTTCGGCTGTACACCAAATTACCTGGTCTTATGCTATTCGATTAGCGCTTTTTCGATGAAACGCTATTTGTATCCTCCAATACCTTAATTCCCGCCGTAAGTACTTCGGTCGGTCGGTCTGTCACACTTTGCACGCCGTCATTTGCGCACTTTTTCTATTTTCGAGAGAGAACAATAACTTTTAACCACAGCTAAGGGGGTGCAACTGTGGTTGAAAGTTAGACAATAATTGTATTGTTTCCCCTTCTATGTACCCTCCCGAAATAGAAAAGTGTGACGGTGTGCATTAAATCAACAGACAATCAAGATACTCTTCTGTCTAGTTTCATTCGGGAAACTGATTTAACTCATCATTTTTTTTAAATGTAAGTTTCTTTTATTGTTTCATCAAGACAAAATATTAATTTAATGTAAATCAGACTTATTATTATGGATCAAAATGATAAGATGGCTAAAAGAAAGAGACGATCGCGTCATTCACAGCGAGCAAGCGAGACTATAGAAAAAGCAGCAATGTAATACATGTAACAGAAACAACACACTATAATTAAAAACCTGCCAATTTTGGCGGGTTGTTGCTAGTTTTATGTCATAATATCTGTTATCCGCTTTAAAATTTCGATTTTAACGCTGAGCGCTAAAATTCCATGGGAGGTACGAATATAACTTTCACATGCTCATCAAGTTCATTCAGGGCGGTGGGATGACCAAGAAGTATTGTTATTTCTAGGATAATAAAGCATGACCCTAACATGAAATGCAGTTCTCTGTTCATCCGTAACATACAACAAAATCTGAACTGCTACAAAGTGTTTCTTGGAGAGAAAAAGAAAGTGGCAAAGCTAGCTCGTTTTTTGGTTTTTTTTGTTATGAAGTCTCCTTAATATGATCTATCCCCATTGACCAAACTGCCATATGGTCTATATCTAAAGCCAGAAAAACGTTTTCAACACATACAATACCTTCTACTAACCAGTCGTCTGACATTGAAGACAGCTCAGTCGTGAGAACTGTAGCCACAAACGACAGAAGTAGCATCGATCAAAGTCGTATAATATTTCTTTAAAGTACATACTGCTATTTCGTTTGTGTTCAATATGTCTGATAATTATAAACAGTTCATAAATGTTGTTAACAGTGTTAAAACACTTTTTACTTAATTTTGAAACAGTTTCTCGACCTCGGGAACGAATTAATTTTGATTTCTATTAATTCTAATGGGAAATCTACTTTCTTTTAACGGTTAGCGCTCGAGTGTTCACGAAAGAATTAACAGTGCTAAGTGGGGGATTGGTGTATATTGTATGGAACTACATTTACTTCTATTGTAAATCCATGCCGAAACCTTCTCATGTCTTGCCCATCATCTAGGAGGGTATAAATAAGTATTCCCTGAAATTCAACATCTTCATTTATCCTCAACAGCAAATGAAACACATACATTTGTAAAGATATCTGAATTAGAGAATGCAAACGGCTGTAAGTAAAGGGACTGGTCACTCCCACCTCATTAAAAAATCTGGACAGTATGTTGAAGTTTCGAACACTTCACTCCCCTAAGAAGGTATCGGCTATGAGACTATTTTTACCTTTTTAGCTATAGAAACATACCTACGCAATGGGATAAACATACAAATATACGCCAAAGTTCACAAACATATAAAGAAAGATTCACGTTACACATATTAGACGGTGTTATCACGCACTACACATGTTGTCTGCGATGTGTTGCAGTTATTTTTCCTTGTTGCTTTGCGGGGAATCACTTCAAGAAAAACATATATAGAAATTATCCCATTAAGTACCAAGCAGAAGAACAGATTTCATAATGAGCAAAAATGTTGCCAATTAGGAATAAAAAGAAGAAGGCGAGAAGACAGAAGAAAGCAAATTAAATCATATTTTTTTTTTGTTTAGGAAAAACCAAAAAGTGTCAGTTTTACAATATCAGAGTGTTAATAGAGATAGGTTCCACAAGTTTGTTTCGTGTGTAGGACAGGATCGATATTTTGAACCACCCAAAAAAATCTTCTTAATATGCTGAAATAACAGGTTAAATAACAAAATGTGAGCTGAAAAAAGGCTGCAAGAGAATAATCGATATCGACTATATTATTTATCCTCGCAAGAATTATCCGCTCGTCAAGTCCTGCTGTGTTAAAATACATGTATACCCTTTATTTCAAATGGTTTATTTCAGTTTGTATTGTTCCATGCCATCACTGTGTTACGTTTTAGAATACTTCTGATCAATTATGGAAGTCACGTATGCGGTTTGCTGTTTATTTTTTTATATAAATAAGACTAGTAAGTTACCCGCCAATACATGACGGGCAACAATTATGCTGTGCTCTTTCTGCGCATGCCCTGATGACGTCACTAAATTTTCCTGTAGTCATTTCATTCATTTCCATTTTGCTTCAGAAGTACGGAAACACGGAAACGGTGTGGCCCGAAAGCATAGAAGCTTTATCTATGATCAGCAATGATGCTTCACTGGCGAAATATATAAATACATGTGATGGAGACACTTAATCCTACTTACCCGAACTCCTTAATCATCATCAGCTGCCATCTTCACAACGAAGGTTGGCTGTAATGGATCTCCAACGTCTTCTGTCTCTTGTCTTGGTGGTGCACTCTGATAGACTCTTTCCTGTCCATCTCTTGATGTTATCTTCCCACTTATAGCGCTGTCTTCCACTTGCACGTTTGCCTTCAACTCTCCCTTCTATTTGGTCTTCTGCAAGGTGTTATGCCTTTTTATGTGGCCAAAATATTTTAGCTGCCGAACCTTGATCTCCCTCATTAGTTCTCTTTTCATACCTAGATTTTCTAGGACCTCCGTATTTGCTTTCTTCTGTTTCCAGGAGATACGCCCCATTCTTCTATATATCCACATTTCAAGAGCATCAATTCTTTCTTCCAATTTCTTATTCATCGTCCATGTTTCTACACCATACAGTAATGCAGAATATATATAACACTTTATGATTCTCAGTTTTAATGTGTGAGATAACTGTTTAGATGTTGTAGCGGGAGGTTATTTAAAATTATTTATATGTAAGAGTATGCCAGTAAAGAGTTCTGACCTTACAAGTAATACCCCAGTCTTAGAAATAAGCACTGGTGTATTGTTATCATAAAAATAGTCAGACTGTAAAAACCCTGGCCCAGTTGGTAAGAAGTAGTACCAGGATTTAAGGTGTCTCCTCCCTATGACTACCTTATGATTACTTATATTCTAGGGGATAAGTAAAATGAACATTCACTGAAACCACAAATGGAAGAAGTGAATAAATCCTCAGGTACAGTTAAAATAGTTTAATAATTACACTAATATCTATTTCTACTAGTTGGAAAAGAGCATATACATATATATAAAAGTATTCACACAATTACTATTATGGTCTGTTTATACTTCAAGATCTTAAATAATAAAGTTACTGAAATCACTGTTATTAGTCCTTGAATTTAAGGATAACTGTCATCAGTTGACTGAGTTTCTGTATGGTTACTTATTGTTTTCAACTATTGGCTGTTTCACATGTATAGGTGGTCAGTGTCAAACAGGACACTTATCTTTCCAACTTGATACTGCTGAAACTGTCCTTTGCTGATATCAGACTTGGTAGGCCCAACAGTAGGGATGCCAATGACCAGTTGAAGTTCACTCTTTGGGGTCCTGCACTTTGGTGGGATTGCCTCGGATGAACTACACCGGCTTCTGATACTGGACAGTCTGGTTTGAGTTATTTCATGGAACCTGCAACATATCAGCCTTGGCTAGTATCTGGCTAGACTTGTAGTTGACTAGCACAGATGTCAGACCAGTCAGTCATCAGATGTCACCGTTATACAATCATAGTAAGTAAGGACATCATTTCAGTGATATAGCATTAATATTAACATTTCAATTAAGTGTAACTGACTAGCACATAAGTCAGACAAGTCAGTCATCAGGTGTCAAAGTTATACAGTCATAGCAAGTAACATCAGTTCAATGATATAGAATTAATATTAACATATCAGTAATAAACATCATCTGGTTTATTCCGCTCCTATACATCCCTTCATATTCTATAACTTGATCCTTCCAAATCATATCAAGTACGAATTCAAATACTGATGCTATCCTTAGCATCTACACAAAAGTAATACATAAATAAAGAAAGTGAGTGACCACGTGATCAGGTTGCTTTCTACTGAAACTGGCTGTAGAACACTCCAGTTTACTAGCTGTAAATGGGTACAAAGTTGTGCGCTCGAACTAGGGAAGGCAAAGGCAGCGAGGAAGGGGACTAGTCACCTTAACCTCGTAAACTGGGATCTTCCATGATGAAGTTTCTAACACTTCATTTCCCTATGACAATCTCTGCCATGGGACTGCCTTTATCTTCGTAAGCGATAAAGCAATATGATAAATATAACTTCATTAGGCCGTGGGGCTATTTGTGATTACTTTTTGTACAAGCAACACTCATCCATAATGCACATGAATAAATCATATTAAAATAATAATACGTTATATCAATGAATATTATACAGGCATATTTTGTGAATTCTGTATGAACCTGAAATAACAAATATTATACACGGTAGTTATCATAATTTCGCTTACCCTCAGACTTCAGATACTGGACTTAAAAATGTTTCTGGCGATCCGCTCACAATTCATGGGTCGTGGCGAAACTCTGCCTCCAGTCTGTCTGAACCCTCTTTCGTTGTCTGTAGCTCAGTTTACCGATACGCTTTAAATACGTATAGCGCGGACGTATCGGAGAGTACCGACGTCACAGCTTAAACCTAAGCCTGAAAAATCCTTCCCGAACAGTGATTTCGGCCGAACTGTGCGTCGACTGAAATTTTGCCTTTATCATTCTCGGCATATATAATATCCATATAGTTCCATCTTATCTAGTTTTATACAGCTGATAAAACTCTATCTTCCTATCCATGTAATTTCCCAAACTGTTATTTGTTGATTTTAATATTTAGAACAGAAGTGGGTTTACATGCTTTTAGCGTAACTGTGGGCAGCCGAAATACGCATATATCTCCGTAAATGAGAACTTCCTACCGTTCCATCTTATATGCAGTTATACACCATCCTTCCCTGTACTGAAATGTAAAATCCTTTTCATACGGATTCCCTTCTGTTTTTATTTATCGTTGGCGATTTCCTCTGTCCGATACACATTTCGCTGATACGCCGCCATTTTGAAAGCGGTCGTTCGATCGTAGACGGGTTTATAAATCTAACTGATCCCGTTTGCAATGACTTGAAACCAATTTTGCGACATAGCTCCCCCATATTTTAAGCTGGATGATATCTAGCTTAACTATTGGGTACAAGACAATTGCAAATCGACCATTCCGAGGTTAGTTTTCCTTCCTTCTATCCTCCTCAAGCTCTGTGGGATGACGACTAAGAAAATCTGCGCCCACATTCTGTTTTCCCGGAATATATTCAATAGTGAAGGAATATGGCTGAATCAATAATGACCATCTTAGTAAGCGAGTATTTGCATGACGTGATGAGGCCAAAAATGACAGGGGTTGATGATCGCACTGGACCACAAATGGCTTGCCATACAAATAGGGTTGAAACTTATTGATGGCCCACACCAATGCTAAACATTCCCTCTCTATAGTAGAGTAATTCTTTTCTGCCGCGTTCAACTTGCGGCTGGCATAAGCAACAGGAAACAGTTCCTCATCCTGGGTCTGAGATTTTTGCAAAAGCGCGGCCCCAATTCCTACATTGCTTGCATCAGTCCGTACTATAAACTCTTGCGTCAGATCTGGTAACTTCAGAATAGGCCTACTAGTGAGTTTATGTTTCAATTCTGAATATGCATGCTCACACTCTGCAGTCCACTTTATTGTGTCCGGCTTCCCTTTCTTTGTCAGATCCGTCAAAGGTGCACATAAGGTATTGAAGTCTTTGATGTACTTTTGATAGAATCCTCCTAAGGATACGAACGACCTCACATCCTTTTTTGTCTGTGGTCTAGGTGCATTCCTTAACTTTTCTATATTTTTGGGATCAGGAGACATGTTTCCATGACAAATTGTATGTCCCAAAAATTCTAATTCCTGACATCCGATTACACACTTTGTTGGACGAGCAGTCAAACCTGCCTCTCTGAGTCTACCCAGTAACATTGATAGAGAATGTAGATGATCCTCAAATGTTTCCGTGGCTATGAGAATGTCATCCATAAAGTTGGTGATGTTAGAGTTGTTCAAGGGTTCCAGCAATTTCCTCATCATCCTTGAAAATACGCTTGGTGCGTTTTTCAACCCGAATGGTAGTACATTAAATTCGTAGTGACCATCCGAAGTGCTAAAAGCCAGTATGTGCGGATCTCGGGTTTGACAGGAATCTGGTAATATCCCTTACTTAAATCGACCTTAGAGAAATATTTCGCAGTACTTAGCGTCGAGAACAGCTGATTGGTATCCGGTAATGGATCAGCTTGGGTTTCTGTGATCGCATTTAATTTCCGGTAATCGATACAGAGTCGGTGTTCTCCACTTGGTTTTCTCAACAGTACAACACTTGAACTGTAAGGTGATTCTGACTTGGAAATGATTTGTTCTTGCAACAGATAATCAATTTCCTCCTTCAATGCCTGTGCCTTGGCATATGGTATAGGGTAGGTCTTCATGCAGATAGGTGTTGGATCGATGACCTTCATATCATATGTCAATAAGTTGGTGCATCCTGGTTTATCAGTTAACACATCTGCATGTGTTTTTAAAACTTCTTTAACTTGCTCCCTCTGTTCCTGAGTTAACTGAGTACTAATTTTGACTTGTTCATATGTCTCAGTCGGTCTTAATGGATACTCTATTGAGGTAAGTGGTTCATGCTTCATTTCGGTTGCGATGGCCAGAGTCATCATATGAGCTACCTCCGTTGATGTCCTGTCATAATATTTCTTTAACAGATTAACATGGTACACCCTTTCTTTGCCCTTCTTGTCAATTTTGTAATTAGTCCTCGATATTTTCTCTAGCACGTTATATGGACCCTGCCAACCAATCTGCAGTTTGTTGTTACTGCTGGGCAATAGAAGAAGCACTTTTTCTCCAACAGCAAGTTCCCTATCCTTTGCTTTCTTGTTATAGTATTCAGTATGTTTCTTTCTGGCTCTGCGAAGATTGTCATTAGCCAATTTCCAGCCCATTTTCAGTCGAGTGGTCAACTCATTTACATACTGAATTGATGAGGTGACACTTTCCTCTGCCTTCTCATCTGTCCAAGTCCGCAGCAATGCTTCCAGTGGACCTTTTATAGGCCGACCAAACAACAATGTGGCCGGTGCCATTCCTGTGGAATTGTGTGGGACTCCCGGTATGCGAATAATGCAGCGGGTAAGTATACATCCCATGTTTCAGGTTTTTCACTTGCCAGCTTCCTGAGAATAGAAATGAGCGTACCGTTGAACCGCTCGACTTGACCATTTCCTTGTGGGTGATAAGGAGAGCAATGATAATGTCTGGCTTGAAAAATCCTGAACACTTCTTGGGTTAGCTTTCCCTTGAACTGGGAACCATTGTCCGTCAATATTTGATGTGGAAAGCCTAACCGGGTGAATATTGTCAACAATGCCTCTGCCACATGCTTAGAATCTATAGATGCCATGGCTACGGCCTCTCCCCACATAGAGCATGTATCAACTAGAGTTAAGATATAACTATTCCTTCTCTTAGTCCTAGTGAGGGGTCCAACAATATCCACTGCAACTCTCTCGAATGGAGTACCCATGATTGGCATTTCTCCTAGAGTTGCTGGTGCAGTCCCATGCTTGGGGGCTACACGTTGACACTCTGGACAAGATTTCACATATCGTTTGATATCTTCCGTGATCCCTGGCCAGTAATAGTGACAAGCTATCCGTTGACTGGTGGCACCAATTCCCATGTGTCCACTAAATGGAATAGCATGTGCGAGCTCCATAACTTTCTCCCTGTATGACTTTGGTACTACCAGCTGTCCATGTCCTTGAGGTCCTGTACCAGCTTTTCTATACAGTAGTCCATTTTTCATATACAAGTCTCCTTTTTCTGGAGGGTTATGGGCCTTTGGCAATTTGCCAAAACAAGGCTTCAATGTGTCATCTTCTGATTGAGCCTGTTTCATCTGCTCTGGCTGAGTATTGTTAGGATTTTCCTCCTCGTTTTTGGTGCTCGACCTGGTCTGGACTGCTGCCAGGACAACAGGTTTTATCGGGTCACCCAAAAATACATACCTACACCCCAATATCAGCGGGTATATAGGGTCATCTATCACTGCGGCTGTTATCACTCCTTCCACGTAGCGAGATTTCACATTGATCCTAGCTATAGGAAGTGTCATGGTTGCTGTTCCCTTAGTTGCCCCTTGTATTTCCACGGTTTCTGTGGTAATTTGATCAGAGTGCACTAGGGTTGAACTCACAACTGAGTCGAAATCCAGGCCGGTATCATATAAGCACATGACTCGATTTCCGTTCACGGTTACGAGCTCACTCACAGGGGGATGACGGAGGCTATTCTGACTCCCTGTCAGTTCCATCATATCTGTCCTATTCCCTGTTGCTAAACATGCAGCGTGATGAGGGGTTTTCCTTCTACAATCTACAGTGTTGTGGTTGCTCATCTTACAAATTTTGCACCACTTATCTCCCTGTTTGTAGGGTTTCTTTTCCTGAGTCTGAGGGTTCTTGTCCTTATTATCAAATCTTGGTTTATTTCTGTATGGATGATCCTTCTGGTCAAACTGGGTATTCTGCGGTGGTGGCTTATATCCTTCTACCTGCTTCCTTTTTGTTCCTACCAATTCAGCTTGAGCTGCTTGGTATCTCTCTGCACATTTCAAAATGTCTTCCAGCCTCTCTGCTCCTTGTTCCATAAGGAATTTCCTCATTTCTTGAGACATGGAATCTTTCACTTGCTCTAACATAACCATTTCTTTCAGATCCTCGTAGGTTTTCTGATACTTACCTAAACTACTCCATTTCAACAAATACGTTTCTAGCCTAGCTGAGAACTGGTTATATGTTTCTCCAGGTAGAAGTTTAGAAGTTCTAAATTTCTTCCTATATGCCTCAGAGTTCTTTTCATACCGGATCAGTAAGGCTTGCTTTAGTATTTCATAATTTTCCTGATCTTCTTTGGGGAGTTTCAGAAACACATCATATGCAATACCTCTCAATCCCTGGGATAACTTTAGACTCCATTTTTCCTTTTCCAGTCCATATGTAGAGGCTAGCCTTTCATACCTATCCAGGTACGACTCAATTGCGTCCTCCTTTTCAACAAATGGATCTAGGTGGAAGTTCATGGCCCCATTTGCTGTGTTCTGAAAAGAGCTATTCGCAGAATGAGGTGAGCTATTACCATGGGTGATAGTCCCAGCCTGAAGTTCAAGATCAAGCTGTCTCATTTTCAGCTCATGGTCTCTCTCTGCTTGTAACCTCCTTTCTTCTCTCTCAGCTTCTAATTTCTTGGCTTCTCTCTCCGCTTCTAATTTCTTGGCTTCTCTCTCTGCTTCTAATTCTAATTTCTTGGCTTCTCTCTCTGCTTCTAATTCTAATTTCTTGGCTTCTCTCTCTGCTTCTAATTCTAATTTCTTGGCTTCTCTCTCTGCTTCTAATTTCTTGGCTTCTCTCTCTGCTTCTAATTTCTTGGCTTCTCTCTCCGCTTCTAATTGCTTTGCTTCTCTCTCGGTGTACTTTTCACATTCCGTCGTGACATACCGGATCAGAGCGTCACCATCCATGCCAAGCTCTTTTCCCACCTGCAGTGTAGCAGACCTAAATTTGACCAAGTCAGCCATGATGTATCTGTAGTCTAGTAGGGCAAGCGATCTTACTCCAACTAATTTACTACAATATAATTAACTTAGTTAAAATTAAAGTTAATTAAACTGACTTCACCATATATGAAACAGCTTTCTTTATCTGTACTCAATGGTACTCCTAAAAATTTTTTTTTTTTTATTCTTCCTATTATGTTTACTCTTTCCAAAAATTTTACAAAAGACAATTTCCTACACAGCAGAAATAGAAAGTTGGCTCAGGAATATCAAAGATATATCCCGCAGACGAGCCCCCACTGTAGCGGGAGGTTATTTAAAATTATTTATATGTAAGAGTATGCCAGTAAAGAGTTCTGACCTTACAAGTAATACCCCAGTCTTAGAAATAAGCACTGGTGTATTGTTATCATAAAAATAGTCAGACTGTAAAAACCCTGGCCCAGTTGGTAAGAAGTAGTACCAGGATTTAAGGTGTCTCCTCCCTATGACTATCTTATGATTACTTATATTCTAGGGGATAAGTAAAATGAACATTCACTGAAACCACAAATGGAAGAAGTGAATAAATCCTCAGGTACAGTTAAAATAGTTTAATAATTACACTAATATTCTATTTCTACTAGTTGGAAAAGAGCATATACATATATATATAAAAGTATTCACACAATTACTATTATGGTCTGTTTATACTTCAAGATCTTAAATAATAAAGTTACTGAAATCACTGTTATTAGTCCTTTGAATTTAAGGATAACTGTCATCAGTTGACTGAGTTTCTGTATGGTTACTTATTGTTTTCAACTATTGGCTGTTTCACATGTATAGGTGGTCAGTGTCAAACAGGACACTTATCTTTCCAACTTGATACTGCTGAAACTGTCCTTTGCTGATATCAGACTTGGTAGGCCCAACAGTAGGGATGCCAATGACCAGTTGAAGTTCACTCTTTGGGGTCCTGCACTTTGGTGGGATTGCCTCGGATGAACTACACCGGCTTCTGATACTGGACAGTCTGGTTTGAGTTATTTCATGGAACCTGCAACATATCAGCCTTGGCTAGTATCTGGCTAGACTTGTAGTTGACTAGCACAGATGTCAGACCAGTCAGTCATCAGATGTCACCGTTATACAATCATAGTAAGTAAGGACATCATTTCAGTGATATAGCATTAATATTAACATTTCAATTAAGTGTAACTGACTAGCACATAAGTCAGACAAGTCAGTCATCAGGTGTCAAAGTTATACAGTCATAGCAAGTAACATCAGTTCAATGATATAGAATTAATATTAACATATCAGTAATAAACATCATCTGGTTTATTCCGCTCCTATACATCCCTTCATATTCTATAACTTGATCCTTCCAAATCATATCAAGTACGAATTCAAATACTGATGCTATCCTTAGCATCTACACAAAAGTAATACATAAATAAAGAAAGTGAGTGACCACGTGATCAGGTTGCTTTCTACTGAAACTGGCTGTAGAACACTCCAGTTTACTAGCTGTAAATGGGTACAAAGTTGTGCGCTCGAACTAGGGAAGGCAAAGGCAGCGAGGAAGGGGACTAGTCACCTTAACCTCGTAAACTGGGATCTTCCATGATGAAGTTTCTAACACTTCATTTCCCTATGACAATCTCTGCCATGGGACTGCCTTTATCTTCGTAAGCGATAAAGCAATATGATAAATATAACTTCATTAGGCCGTGGGGCTATTTGTGATTACTTTTTGTACAAGCAACACTCATCCATAATGCACATGAATAAATCATATTAAAATAATAATACGTTATATCAATGAATATTATACAGGCATATTTTGTGAATTCTGTATGAACCTGAAATAACAAATATTATACACGGTAGTTATCATAATTTCGCTTACCCTCAGACTTCAGATACTGGACTTAAAAATGTTTCTGGCGATCCGCTCACAATTCATGGGTCGTGGCGAAACTCTGCCTCCAGTCTGTCTGAACCCTCTTTCGTTGTCTGTAGCTCAGTTTACCGATACGCTTTAAATACGTATAGCGCGGACGTATCGGAGAGTACCGACGTCCCAGCTTAAACCTAAGCCTGAAAAATCCTTCCCGAACAGTGATTTCGGCCGAACTGTGCGTCGACTGAAATTTTGCCTTTATCATTCTCGGCATATATAATATCCATATAGTTCCATCTTATCTAGTTTTATACAGCTGATAAAACTCTATCTTCCTATCCATGTAATTTCCCAAACTGTTATTTGTTGATTTTAATATTTAGAACAGAAGTGGGTTTACATGCTTTTAGCGTAACTGTGGGCAGCCGAAATACGCATATATCTCCGTAAATGAGAACTTCCTACCGTTCCATCTTATATGCAGTTATACACCATCCTTCCCTGTACTGAAATGTAAAATCCTTTTCATACGGATTCCCTTCTGTTTTTATTTATCGTTGGCGATTTCCTCTGTCCGATACACATTTCGCTGATACGCCGCCATTTTGAAAGCGGTCGTTCGATCGTAGACGGGTTTATAAATCTAACTGATCCCGTTTGCAATGACTTGAAACCAATTTTGCGACATTGATTTCTGTTTTACATCTGCCATCTTCTGTTATTATATGACCAAGATATAAGTTTAATATAAATTGGAAAAATTGCAGAAATTTTGTCACCGGAAAGCAACAGAGGCTGGAACATTTCTATAAACACAACCATCGAAATGCAGTATTTTTGGAAGAAATGCTCATTGTTTTAACAGGCGCGCAATTTAGTTTCCCGGCCGGAATGCGCCACCAAAAATTTGGTGGAGAAAGATGAGATTTAACGTTACCGATAACGCAAGTCTCCAATAAGGAAATAAGAGCAGATTCAGTGACGTCTCCGCATCGCTGGTGGCTGCTAATGATTCCCAACATATAGGCTGCCAATGTATGTCTCCTGCCTTGGTGTTTAAACTGTGACAAAATGTTCCCTGTCCTCTTGATATTCTTTTACAATTATAGAACTGTTCTGGTCTTGAACATTGACCTTCAACCCTTCCGTCTATTCATGTTTTCACTAAAGTGTTGTCTCTTTAAATGTTCAAAGTATACATAAAGACCTCAACTTCTGAAGCAATAGAAAAATCATACAAGGAAAGAAATGTAATGAAGCAATCTTCAATACATAAAATAAGAAAGAAGGAAATATTTCAAATTTCATTTTTTTTAAAAACACAACGTTCAAAATTGAGATTCCATATAAAGCTCACTAAGAACAAGGAAATAAAACTGGATACACTAAGGATAACACATAGTATTCGAAATACTATTTAATATGATAAAGTAAATTTATACAAATATAAATTTTGAAAAGTAAACCTAACAAGAACATTCGCTTTTTTATCCTGTCAGTCCCAAAAGGTGCGGTCTTCAATACTTTGCAGGACGTATATTTGGCTGGGATCTACTCAGCTTATAACGTATTAAATTGCTAGACGGATTTGACTTTTGGAAATTCCTATTTCATTGAATGTACTTTATACACTATAAAAAACTGCTGAATATCAAGAGTTATGTGATAGTGGATCGTGATAGTGGTAGTAGGTAGAGGAAACTTTAATGGCCGTTAGTTAATCTAAGCTTTTACAAACCAGCAACAGGTTCTCACATCACAGGATTGATTTAATCAGTAACGATTATACGTTTCAAGATGTTTATTTCAGTATGGGATATCTTGTGAAGTAATATGACTGGGAACATCGACTTGTACTCAAAATACATTCAGTCAGACTCAAAAGATACCCTTGTTCTCCAAGTCTTGGGCGGATGTTATCTTTTTTTAATCGTTGACCGGAAACTAACTAATGATTGGTCTTTTGGTCAACAGTCAGTTAATTTAATCTCTAAACCAACTAAGTACAAAATCTCTCTACCAAATTTATTATTACCAAGGGACTTTGACCAATCATAGTTCCAGTTTATGGACTTTCCGGTATATCTTGTATGAAAAATCCACACAAGATTTAATGACATCATGGACTCATGAGTACCATGACAAATGATGTCATTGGTTTTTGACTAGTGTGAGTACTAACTACCCTATACATGTACATAGTGTATCTGACTTGCTAAAGTACTTTCTATCCTAAGGGTGGCGTAGTAGGCCACACGGCTACAGTTATCCTGAGATTTAAAATGTTATTTGTTTCTTTTTAGTGCGCTTAAACGCAAATCTAAACTTAATTTTTCCTTTTTGTTTCATTATTTTTAAATACTTTTTTTATTACACCACTTTTTTTTTTACAAACGGACAAACAAAATACAAACAGGCAAATCAATTTCACATAGAGTGAATGTAAAGGAAATCTTAAAATCTACAAACGCTTTTAACTTGAAAGTGACAAGTAGCGATGGTTCTATGGCCCCCGAATACGAATCCATTTCATCCCCCCTTTTTTCCAGCGCGATCTAATTAAGGATCCCGTTACATGCCAATTGAAGCATAATGGGAATATGGTGTTAGGCCAGTGGCGTATTCTCTATGTGCTGTGCGTGCTGCGCACACCTATGCCCGAAGGAAAATAAAAATTTAATTTAATATTCTATAAAATATTTCTCTTCTAAAGTTCTGCTTTCGGACCGCACGCATCAGGATAACGGATTTTCCTGCATAGAATCTACGAGTATATCTAGTTTCAGTTTCCCAGACGCGTTTTATAGTGCAGTTTTTATTGGTTGGTTACATCGCCCGACGTTTCTCGGGTAATTCCGTCACAATGCGTGCTGCACCTTTCGGATTCACGTCTGAAGATTGGTTTGTGTGGATCGGGGTCATGGCCAGATACGTCAATACAATATGAACATGCGTGCGGTGGTCTTGCAGCTCTCGAGTTGTAAAAATCGGCTGTGTCCGTCCAGTGTTTTTTGTGATTAATTTTTGTTAGTTGCCGGGAATGCAGATTATTACAGTGACAGTGAGTTTCAAGTTGTAAGTTAATTAGTATTTCAGATATACCCCTAATAACTATCGTTGCGTAATTGAATATAGTTGGTTTTTAAATTAAGAGGGGAAGAAGTTAAATAGTAGGCGTACATATTCATTTTAAGTAGCAGCACGCCTGGCTCGCATTACCAGGAAACGCCACTGTGTTAGGCCCATATTTTCTTAAACATCGGCACACGAGGGGTGATGTGGTCAGCATCACGCCGGCCGCCTTAACCTTCCCAGAGTTACTGTGGTACTCAATTCATGAGGCTGGGTCGACCCCGCAACCGTTTGCAGTCTAAAAAATCCCACCTCATCTGGGGATCGAACCATGGACCACCGAGCTAGGAAGCCAGTGCACTAACCACTGCGCCTACCTCGGCTCCCGATCTAATTAGATGATCATTAAAAAAATAGAGAAAATCATTTCCTCGCTTCTGTCGTTGTTCTCGTTGTTGTCTGGTTAATGCGCTGCTCTTTCGCGGTAAACGTACCGGACTCGTTTCATGGCAAAGACACGCTCCAGTCTACCCATCTGTAAATGGGTATCTGACTTGGCTCTTGAGTTAGGGATGGAAAAGGCAGCGAGGAAGTAAACTGGTCACCCTACCTCATAAAGCTGGACGTAGTATAGTGAAGTCTCTAACACTTCATTCTCCTGCGGCAACATATGCTATGAGACTACATTTACCATTAACTCAGGTTATAGTCCCTTCAGCTAAGACAGAGAGAACTGAGAATTAACTACCTGACCAAAGTGGCTCAAGATGAAACTCACCCTGGATATAAGGCCTTTGTCAGACACCAGTAAAATGTTTGTGGTGTACTCTTGGATCCACGCGAATATCTTACAACAGAACAATAGAAGAGCTAACGCATAACGAAGTTCTGTCAAACACAGTATGTAGTGCTAGTAGTTACTGAGATCCTGAAACATCCTGGGAATTAAAAGCGCCATTTCTAGATTATTTCCCCACTGAAAGGATAAAATAACATACAGATGGCACATTAGCTAAGTGAGTAACAAGGAAGTACATAGAACAGCTCACGAGGCACAGCTTAGCTGTATACACAGATGGATCCAAGAGCGACAGTGGGAAATCAGGTGCAGTAGTATCACTGCCAAGCGGGGCGGGGGGGGGGGGTCAAAAGAAGTTACGTTATCGCAGAGAAAACTATAATCGTTACAACTGAAATAGTAGCCATAGTAAAAACACTTTAAATAATTACAGAAATCTTGTCGCGAGACGTTACTATTTTTTTTTTACAGATTCGCTGTCATTTCTACAAGCATTTGAACACCTACATGGATGCAGCCGACTAAATATCAGAGAAGAGATAATGTTAATAAATGCATCTTTATTAAGCAAAGGGATCAACCTGAGCCTCGCGTAGATTTCAGCCCATGTGGAAAATCATAAAAACAAATGAACAGATCACGCAGCTAAACGGGACAGTATAAGCAAACGCCAAGAGTACAGAAAAGGATATCTGAGACGAAGAGTTGAGAAAAACATTTTATAGCTGAGGACTGAGAGACCACATGGAGACAACGTAGCAAAGATATGCACTTCTGAAGCATTTAAAAAAAAAAAGATAGCGCCAAATTAAAGAACAATTGAATGTACCCATTAACAAAATATCAGAAAGGAACTGATATAAATCACTATCTGCAACTTTGTAAGAAACATTTCAATATAGATACCATCGAAACAAGCACTTTAACGATCGCAACATTGGTATATGAATGAAAAAGTTGCTGAATACCCCAAATGAACTGTAAAATATAATCAAACGGTATAACAACAGACCAAAGCAAAAAATAACAACATACGATCTTATAAGATTAAATCTATCACTACATGTGTATTATCGTTGATGGTGATCTTCGAGCTTCGCAGGCCCATTCGCTTCCCCAACTTATCAATGCGCTGTTGGAGGCTACCCCAAATTCTATAGATAGGCCGGGAAAGTGAGGAAATAAGAAAGACAAACGTTACGAAGAGGTAAGGAAAAATTTAACAAGAACAAAGTGCTAATACACCTAACAAAGAAGTGGTAACTCTATTACACCTAACAAAGAAGTGGTAACTCTTATACGCCTAACAAAGAAGTGATAACTCTAATCTGACTAAAAAAAGAAGTGGTAACTCTAATACGCCTAACAAAGAAGTGATAACTCTAATGCACCTAAAAAATAAGTGGTAACTCTAATACACCTAACAAAGAAGTGGTAACTCTAATACACCTAACAAAGAAGTGGTAACTCTAATACACCTAATAAAGAAGTGGTAACTGTAATACACCTAACAAATAAGTGGTAACTCTAATACACCTAACAAAGAAGAAGGAACTCTAAAACGCCTAACAAAGAAGTGGTAACTCTAATAAGCCTAACAAAGAAGTGTTAACTCCCTGTGGCAAAATGACTGTAATTTATATTTTCAACCCGTCCGTTTTTTGTTGTTGTTATTATATGGTTGCTTCTTTTCTCTTTAATTTTTATCCGGTTTTCGGATTTGTTGTTGTTTTCATTTCTAGTCAGGGTTCTGATAATTGTAGGATCAACCCCACCAGCCCGTCTCTTTTTAGGGGTAGGTGAAAACCCCTACCTGAGTGAGAGCGTGGCTAGTGAGTCATTCTTGTTGATAGACGGTCAGATAAGTTTGCGTCACACTGAGTACATTTTTCAGCGGGGCAGCAGGCTTCGCGGGGAATTTACGTTCTTTGGTTTCCCCCCCCCCCCCCCCCTTTTCCTGTTCCAGCAGGGGGAATAACTCTTCGTCGCTTGGTTAACGATTAGTCAGCAGATGTTAAGATAATGTTATGATGCTTAACGGAAAGCTCTGACGATTGGTTTCGATTTTTAATTTATGTAGCAGTCATTAGATTACGTCAATGTAGGGTAGAAGCGGTTTTTGGGAGGTAATTCTAGAAGCTATGACTCACCGCGCCTGTCTTGCATCAGAATATTGGCACTATATGTACAGGGCCAAATTATTAGTCGGCGCTCCCAAGTCCTGGATTATTATTGCCGTGAATAGTGCCAGACATAAATTCAGTCTGGCTGGTTAGTGGATATTCTGATAAAGTCTGGGTATGTACGAAGTCTTATTAAATTAGTGGTGTAGAAATTTCAGCTAAAGGATTTTAACAAGTCAGAGTAAGCTTTCTGCTGGGATTTCATTTTATTTTTGTCCGTAGTTTGCCATCAATTACCTGACTTCTGCCAGTGTATTGTAAGTTTCAGTGGTAATCTTACGAAGTATAGCCAGTGTAGTTCTGTGAAAAAAAGTTTGGTGGTATTATTAATTAATATATCTCTATATGAATTTAGGACCTACGGCTGGGTATGGTGTAATATATTAAGAGTACCAGACTATGTTATGATAACTATGAAGATAAAAGTGGATGAACTCGGGAGTTTGGTTTAACTAAAGTGGCCATGGATATTTAGTTAGTTGCTGAAAGAATAATAGTGGTGAAGGGAGTTTAGTATTATGATATGGGGTATGCAGTTGTGTGTAGATATTTGTGCTATTTTGATAACCCTCAATGGGATGCCTATTAATATAAGAATAGTGCTGGGAAATTATTTAAGTAAAAGTTATTTTATCGGGATACAGCGAAGCGGTGTTGTGTCGGGTAACTGACTCGGTCACGAGCTGGCCTCAGAAGCAATTGGGTCAGCCCGCGTCTGTGTTAAGCGTAATAGACAACCTGTTGTCAGTAAAAAAGATAGGGGAAGGGGTGAGCTGTTAAGTCTGACTCGAGGGCAGAAATAGGTAGAGCATGAGGGCTTGTATTGAGTGCAGTTTTATTATAGTATGGGAAAGCGGGGTGTATGTAAATCTTTGGTTATTAATGTGTTTGAATTATGTATTTTGTGGATTGGTGTATATAAGTTGTTATTTTGTTTTACAGCGATTCACGGCGTTGTAGGTCCCTAAGCCTGCAACGGACTTTGCCTTCTCGGAGAGGGAGGCAAGAGACATCGGTGTAATTGAGAAAAAAACTGGGGTACGCGCAAAGTAACGGGCGCCCCTAGTTACGTCTGCAAGACGTAGAAGCATTGGGAATTCTCCTAACGTGAGGAAACATATACCTCAGCTTGGAATTGAATAGAAATAGGAGCTCTTAGCTTGCACGGCCCAATACAGAACAGGCTACGTTGCCTGGTATTGTTTACATACTGCCATAATAAAGCAGTAGTCCATAACCCGAAGCGGTTTAAATCGTCGTTTGTGTGTGAATAATTGAGTTGCCATCATCATTGCTAGATCTACAGCCAGAAGCAAAAATATATATTCACCAAGGGCCCCATCATCAGTTATTCTGGAGAGGAGAGAGGGAAATCATACCTTTCTAAATGCTAACAGGAGGAGGTACCTGACGAAGGGTAATGCAGCTGAGCCTCAGACGAAGACGATAGCGTCAGGAAGGCACTGAACTGAAGTAGAGGGGAGAGAGTAGAGTTAGATAGATAATACTTAGAGGAGAGCCTCTGAGTTAGTTCTGCAGATTTCAGTGGAGTAGGATTTAGTGGTGTATAAGTTGTGTAGGGGCGCCTTTGAGACATTTTAGTCAGATTAGTTAGTACGTCTTCCTGTGTCTGGTTAAACGGGACAGAGTGAAAACTAGTGGAGAGTATTCTTGTGGTGTGTGGGACTCCACAGCATAGTTAGTTAGTAATAGTAGTGTTCAAGTGGTGGTGACTCTTACTTAGAGACCCCCGCCCGGTATATTTCTTTAACCTTAGTTGTTTTCGTGTAGTCGTGGAAGAGTGCGTGGTAATTTTTGATAATTGTGTCATTTATTGATTTGTTCTTTTTTCCATGTTGTGCGACCTTGCACGTTATTGTTGTTTTTCTCTGTGGTAAAGATTTTTTTGTTTAATAAACTATAAAATGTGTTCTGGATCAGTTTGTCTTTCACTATACTGTACCTGTATTCCTTAACTGTACAGTTGTGTCTGTGGCTAGTAATTAGCGCATACCTTATCTCAGCTGAGCGAGAGGTGGTGAGACAGTAGCTAATAAAACAAATCACAAGGGGCGAGGGAGAGTCAATCTAGGTTCTCACCCTTGAAGCTATAAGTCTCATCCTCCAGGGAGCCGCGCTAGCGTAGTGGTTACCACACCGCTCTGGCGACCGGGTGATCCAGGATCAAACCCGGGTGACGGCATTTGAGGATTTTTCGTCGACCGGGATTTGGACTGGATTAACTCGAGACCTGGCGAGTACATTTGAAGGAGTGTCGTCGACCAGGGATTGGCAGCTCCTGAGCCGACCCAGCTGTAATGGGTACCTCCGAAATCGGAGAGTATTTGCCTGAATGGCGAGGGACACCTGTCTCTGTACAAGAAAAAAGGGATACTCACGTAAAATCAATGTCAGGCTAGACATTAATAATAACCTGAGATTTCGCCTCGAGTATTAGCGGGCGTACGAAAAAAAAAAAAAAAAAAAAAAAAAAAAAAAAAAATCCTCCAGAGCCACTTTAACTCTCGTCTTAATCTATCTTCTTAGACTTTCCTCAAAACTGGTGTCTTGTCTCTTTACTCAGACAGACTCTTAATTAAGCCATTTCGTGACACTCCCAAAGTTCAAAGATGGGGACGGATAAACAGAAAAACAAAAGAAAATTGATAGGATGAAGGGGGAAATGATAACGAAAATGGGAGGAATTAAGTGCCGAAAGAGTCGACATTTCTAGCACTGGGTGCATCTCGGTGACTGAGACAAAGATCGAGTATCATCATAACCAGCTGTCACCCTGGTCATACACTAGATGCAGAGTGCTGATAAATCCCAGCGTCTGGATGTCCCCATGTCTGGATGTCCCCATGCCTGGATGTCCCCATGCCTGGATGTCCCCATGTCTGGGTGTCCCCATCTTCGGTACTCAGCATTCGAGATGCCTTGAAACCCATCTATTCTCATGGGATTCTACCTCATGTACGCTGGGGCGGGGTAGCTAAAAACCATCTCCATGAACCAGGTTATAATAGTAATAATATTAATAATAGTTATGGCGGCATTGAAATAGTAATAATGCCAGAAATATTTATTACGGAAACCAAAAGAAAAAAGAAAAATCGAACATTTATGATACGTTAAAATGTATTTTCAACAATATTTAATAGACACAATTCAGAAGGAAAACATAACCAGCAAGAAACAATTCATACAACAATTAAAAGCAGCGACCATTGTAAAGTCATATTATAAGGATCCTGTTACACGCTCACTGAGGCATATTGGGAATATGGTGTTAGACCCATATTTTCTTGACCACCAACACACTAGGGGTGACGTGGTCAGCATCACGCCGGCCGCCTTAACCTTCCCCGGAGTTGCTCTGGTATCCAATTCATGAGGCTGGGTGGACTCCGGAGCCGTTTGCGGTCTAAGAAATCCCACCTCAACTGGGGATCGAACCATGGACCACTGAGCTAAAAGCCAGTGCACTAACCACTGCGCCTACCGCGGCTCCCAAAGTTATAAAAAAAGCAAATTTTAAATTATAGTTCCCTTAATAGGACCACTGCAATATAATAAGCACATTAAATGCAGCTAAAAAGACAAAAATATCAACACATAAAAACTCCATACAATAAAATGTATTTACTGAAAACATTCAAGAACAATATTTTGTAAATAAATAAATAAACAATTGTGGATGTAAATAACTCACACCGAATACAGCCTATTGTAAGAGACAATCTGTGGTAAATATAACACCACAGTTCAAAATAAAGTAACACTGAATGCCTAAATCATAAAGAAAAATTAGGTTGAACTGCGTGGACGCTCCCGGGATAGTCGATGAACAGAGGAAAATAGAGCTCATCTGATTATACTTCGCTTTTCTCCCATAAAAAAGGAGGAGTCAGTCGTGACAGGCTGTAAGGATAATTTACTCATCCCTGTCATAGGAAAAATATTCGACCTTACTGTAGATATTAGCACCTTTAGAAAGGGGATAAACTGATAATACTACCCACCTGGGATGTATAGTCTTATACAAAACAAACATAGACAGTCATGGCGGCACGACAGGAATGATTATGCCAGAGGGATTCAACTTTGGGAGGATCTATTTATCAGCATCAACCTCATTTTCCTTTGCGTTTCTTACGAAGTCAGAGTGGCTAAGAGGTATGGCATCCGCCTCGAATTCTAAAGGTACTGGGCTCGATTCCCAGTTAAGGGAATATAATTTATGGAAACTGTTTTTCAGAACCAGTGGTCATAATGATGTCATACTCCCTCCTGGTCTCCTGGGAAGTGAGATCAGATGCCTAGCCTTCTCGAATAAGGGCGAACAAATAGGAGGTCCCGTGTGCTCCTTAAAAATCCCACGGTAGTTGTAAATCGTAAAGAGTAGGCCGTAAGGCCGCTGCCCAGGCAATATTTAAAAATTAGAAACCTACCAACTTCAAAAATATTTATATAATGCGTGATTCCTATATACACACATTGGGATTCTCACCGGTGCAAGGGAGTTCGTGCACTGTGCTGAGATCCTCCTTGTGTGATCTAAAGGGAACTCCGCCTATGCCAGTCCCAAGCCCGGATGAAAAAGGAGGAGGGCGGCCTGCATGGAGGCCGTAAGGAGGCAGCCCCTCCACCGTGCAAAGGCACAACAGGCCAATCACCTGTTTGTCTTAAACTATGATTACAAGCAATATAAGAGAGAAAACCGGACTGATTCTAAAGGCGACGAACTGGAACGGACTACGGACTACGACTTATGGAACATGGAACACAAGAAGTATAAATGGGAAAGAAGAGGAGCTGATGGAAGAGATCAGGAAAGCAAAACTAGAAATCCTGGCTATTACCGAAACAAAGAAAAAGGGACAAGGAGTCATGGATCTCGATGGCAACACTCTGCTATACAGTGGTGTACCCACATCTGAAAGAGCTAAAGGGGGCGTGGGTTGCATTGTGGCCAAAAACCAGAAAGATAGTATCAAGGGACGGAACTTTGTCTCGGAGCGCATTATGGTTGTAAAACTAAAAGAAGGAGAAACCATAGTCAACCTGGTCAGAGTGTATGGGCCAAATGAGGATGAGAGAGCAGAGGTCAAGGAAGAATTCTTCGAGCTGCTTCAAAGGACAGTGGATGACTGCCTGGATGAAATTATCATGCTCGGAGATTTCAATGCCAGAGTTGGAAATGACCATGCTAGATGGGGTGGAGTTATCGGAAGATATGGAGAAGATACTCTCAATGACAATGGAAAGCGACTCCTCAGATTCTGCAGTGAGCAGAATCTGATCATTACCAACACAAAGTTCCCCCATAAGCGCATACATGCATACACTAGGTGTGAACCAACAAAGAATGAGAAGTCAGTGATCGACTATGCCATTGTTAGGAGGAGCTCATTCAAATATGTCAGGGATGCTAGAGTCTGGAGGGGGCCAGAGATTGGAAGTGATCACTACCTACTTACAATCAAAAGAACAACTGAAAGAGTTGCTCAGCCTAGGAACTGTCCAGCACCACGCAAGAGACCAAGTAAACGAACGGAAGAAATGAGCATTAAGACCTACAAGCTGAAAGAGCCAGAAAGTAAGACCAGATATCAGGGGCTTCGGCAACGGGCTGATCACCCGTTTGCCAGTCACTTCGATTACGGAAACAACAGCAAATGGGTTGATTTGCCGTTGCCCTAAAGACGCTACTAGGCGTGATGGGAAACAATGGTAAAGAAAACCTATCTGCTGTTGCCCTAAGATGCCACTAGGCGTAATGGCCACTGACTGCTTTGACGGTCGGTGGCTAAGGACGAAAGAAGAAGAAGATCAGGGGCTTATTGCTACAGTGGTGAGAAACACAGAAGAACAACCTGATGACTTGGAAACCCTGTGGCTTAAATTCAAGGACATCATAAAGACAGCTGCTGCAGAAGCATGTGGTGAAGTCCGACTTGGGAACAAGAGAAAGAGGACACCTTGGTGGACAGAGGAAGTCAAAGAGAAAATAAGAGAGAAGAAAATGGCATGGAAACAATATTTAGGAGCTAAAAACACAGCAGGACAAATAGAGAAATATAGAGAATATGTGATACTCAGAACAGAAGCAAAGAACAAGGTGCTAGCAGCAAAACAGAAATCCTGGGAAGAATTTGGAGAAAAGCTAGAAAAGGATGCGCAAGAAAACCAGAAATTGTTCTATAATACCCTAAAGAACATGAGGAAGGAAAAACAATGCCCTCTTAAATTTATAAAGGACAAGCAAGGCAAATTGCTTACTGCCCCGAAGGAAGTAATGGAAAGATGGAAAGAATATTTCTCAGAACTCCTTGATGGTGAGCAAGGTAGAGCATCAGAAATGATAACCACTAGCACAGAAGAGGATACAAATGGTGATGAAGATGACATAAAGATGGAAGAACTGAAGGCAGCACTGGAGAAAATCAAGATGGGCAAAGCAGCAGGGCATGATGGTATAACACCAGAAATGGTTAAGTACATGGGAGCATCAGGCGACCTATTACTCCTAAGGGTCCTACAGGCAGCATGGTGCAACAAGGCCATACCAAAGGATTGGGAGATTGCCATCATAACACCGATTTTCAAAAAGGGTGACAATCGACAATGTGGAAACCACAGAGGCATATCTCTTCTCTGTGTCCCTGGTAAAATCTACTCTAGAATCCTAGAGCAGAGACTCCGATGCCTAGCTGAGCCACAATTGGATGAAGCCCAGTGCGGATTCCGAGCAAACCGAAGTACTCAAGACCTAATCTTCACACTCAGGCAGCTGAGTGAAAAGGCCCTTGAGTACAAGAGTGAGATCCATCTTTGTTTCATAGATCTGGAAAAGGCGTTTGACAGGGTCCCCTGGAGCAAACTTTGGGACTGTTTGGCAAGGAAGAACATTCCAGCACCTCTGATTCATGCTATACAGAGCTTCTACAAGTCTTGCAGAAATTATGTGAGGACAGCAAACTATAAGTCAGAAGAGTTCAGGACCACCACTGGTGTAAGACAAGGCGATATCCTGTCACCTTATCTTTTCATACTCCTCATGGACGATGTCGTCAAGGCATGTAAGGAGAGAACAAGAAAGTATTCAGTGGGGTACTGGAAGATGAGACAGGTTTGTATTTCAGAGCTAGCATTTGCTGATGATGTTGTCCTGATTGCTAAATCAGAGACACATCTCCAATCCAACCTGCAAGTCTGGAAGGAAGAGCTGGAGAAGAGAGGGATGGTCATAAGCAGCTCTAAAACAAAATCCATGGTGATATCACGAGAAGAAAGAAAACATCAGATTAAGTTGGGAGAACAGGTCCTGGAGCAGGTCGACCACTTTAAATATCTCGGAGCTATTATAGACCGAAAGGGGGCATCAAAGAAGAGTTGGCCACTCGAAAAGCAGCGGCTGGGAGACTTTATCAGGCCATAAATCGAGGATTCCTCAGCAAGAAAGAGGTTGGTAAGAAAACGAAGATGGCTGTATACCGCTCCACCTATGTCCCAGTCTTGACATATGGATGCGAGTCATGGGCAATGACTACAACCCACAAAAGCCAGATTCAAACCTCAGAAATGAGGTATCTGAGGAAGGTGGTTGAAGTAACAAGAAGAGACATGGTCCGCAACCAGACGATACGTCAAGGCCTAAAATCCCACCCGCTGCAGACCCAAATAGAACAGTCCCAACTAAGATGGTTTGGCCATGTCTGCAGAATGGGAGAAGATCGGCTACCACGACAAGCATGGGAAACAAAGAGCCAGGGATCCAGACCTCCAGGACGACCCAGAGTCCGCTGGGAGGACAACATTAGACAATCTTTGAAGGACCGAGGACTAGAATGGAACCAGGCCAGGAAGAAGACAGCCGATAGGATAGTCTGGCGCTCTCTCTTCCAAACCTCTACACCTCACGGTAGAAGAGGAACGACTAAGTAAGTAAGTGATCTAAAGGGGGTGATGGAGCACTGATAGAGTTGTCCGTGTGCAATGAAGATAGTCCTTAAAACCTAACCAAACAGAGCATGGAGCCTCTGCTCCAGATGGTCCCTGCAGGAAACCTGAAAAAAATGCTCTTGCAGGGATTGTTTCTGTGGTAATTTGTTTGACATTATGAGTTTTCCAGCTCCATGTACAACTGACATAGTCGCCTTGTACGACACAACATATGTATACTATCTTCAGATCATCATCATCATCATTTTCCATTGTGCTCCCAACTGAGCATAGAACCACCACTGTAACTGATCCCCCTGGTAGGACGACTGCACCAAGTAGTAACACGCTCCTGCAGCTCCAACAAGGATTATATATATATCTTGTTTCTCATCTCCAGGTTTTATAACTAGTACAAGAATGTTCGTTTCACACTTTACTGTTATCTTTTCAAACATTCGTCGGTTTTTTTTTTTTTTTGGGGGGGGGGGGGGGGGGGGGGGGGGTGGGGGTGGGGGTTTTAAAAGTCTTGTCATCTTTTTTTACGATCTTTGGTCGACTACAAGGCCACAAACTGAGTCTTATGGGTTGAATTCAATTTTTCACTGACGAAGGCCTCGTGGTGGCAGCGTTGGCAATTTTTTTTCTTTTGTCCTAGCTCACTTCGAATTACCATTTTCATTTTTTTTTTTTTTTGGGTGTAATTCACCAATTTTTTTATTTGTTTTATTTGTTTGTCGTAACAACACACTTAATCGAAGCAGTTGCTGTTTAATTATTTAATTTCCTCTTTTACAGAGTTGCCTTATCGGTAACGTCCTGTCCCATCTTTTCCCACACCGAAGCTGCATTCTTTACATGGTGTGTTCCGTCTGGGAACTACAATGCGCGCATGTTGAAACAACGCGCATTTCTTTCCAATATGCTTCAAAACGCGGGCTGTTTTTTTGTTTTTGTTTTTGTTTGTTTTTTTAGAAATATCCCTGTATCTGGTGCTTTTCGGTGAGAACATTTCTGGGATTTTCCCCATTTATATTAAACAATTCGGTTAAGTATGTAAAAGGGTCTCCATCGTGTAATGACATATTTAATCAGTGAAGCCTGATTGTTTATCTTAGACGAATCTTCTATACCTCCGTGCCACTGTTTCCACGAATAAAGTGAACTTCACTAATCTAGCTTTGTGAGTTTTCACTGGGAACTTCTAAGTTCAAGACGAAAAGCGTTAGTCCACAATTTCAACCAATCAATACCCTTTAGCTCCCCCAAGGAGCATAGGCCTTCAACAAACACATGCCAAGTCCTCCTGTCCCGTGCCATCCGCTCAAGTTCTTTCCATGTTTTCCTCATCATTTTCACCTCTGTATCCAGTTCTCTTCTCCATATGTTTTTTGGTCTACCTCTGCCTCTTTCCCTGTGGATTCCAGAACAAGGACTGCCCTGTGATGCTATCAACAGGTCTCCTCAACGTGTGTCCTATCCATCGCCAGCGTCTGCTTCTCAACTCTTGTTCCACTGGCACTTGTCTGTTCTTGTCATCAATTCCACATTTGTGACTTTGTCATACCATTTCAGTCCTTCTATTCTACGCAAGCACCCGTTTACAAAAATCTGTAGCTTTTTGGTTGTTGTTTTTGTTGCTCTCCATGTCTCAGAGCCATACAATAGGACTGACTTCACATTTGAGTTGAAGATTCTTATTTTCGTGTTGGACTTGATTTCTTTTGTTCTCCATATGTTTCCCAATGCAATGAAAGCTCCTCTTGCTTTTTGTATTCTTATTTTGATATCACTCTCTGTCCGTCCAACTTTGTCTATATTACTGCCAAGATATGAGTACAATTCTACATCTTTTAGTGGTGTTTCTTCAACCGTGATATCATTTCTTGCATTTATTCTCATAATCTTTGTCTTTTCCCTTTGTATTTTCACTTGTTGTGGCCTCTAATCGAGAATTTTCATTTTCTCTTGCATCTGATTATGGTTATGGAACAGAAGAGCCAAGTCATCTGCAAAATCCAGATCATTAAGCTGTTTAGCCGGATTCCACTGGATTCCATTTCTGTTGTGTGATGTCGATGTTTTCATAACCCAATCTATTGCTAGTAAGAAAAGAAATGGAGACAAGAGGCATCCTTGTCTCACTCCCGTTCTAATCCTAAACGGTTCTGTAAGCTGTCCTTCATGAAGAACTCTGCATGTCATGTCTTCATAGGTCTTCTTTATTAAGTTAATGATCTTCATGGGAACTCCATAACGCCTCATCAATTTACAAAGTGATTCTCTGTCTACACTGCCAAATGCCTTTTCATAGTTCACGAATCCGATGTATAGCGGTGAATTCCATTCCAGACTTTGTTCATCTATTATTCTCAATGTGGCTATCTGGACTGTACAGGATCTGTTTTGTCGAAAACCTGCTTGTTCATCTCTCAGCTGCTTGCCTATGGACTCTTTTAATCTCTCGAGGATGATTCTGTTTAATACTTTTCCTGGCACTGATAGTAACATTATTCCTGTATTGTTTGTGTGCACTCTTGTAAATTTCCCTTCTTAGGCAACTTGACCAGATAACCTTTCTTCCATTCTGCTGGTATTTCCTCTCTCTCCCAGACTTGGCCAAGTAGTTTGTATAATATCTCTGTAGAGGTATCAATATCTGATTTGATGACCTCTGCTGGAATGCAGTCTGGACTAGCTGCTTTTCCATCTTTCAGAAGCTTTATGGCTGTCTTTATTTCTTCTCTACTTGGTCGTTCACAGCTGATTTGTAGCTCCTCTTCTGCTGGCTGGATGCCTGGGGGATTAGTTGGAGCTGGATTATTTTGAGAAGTTCCTCAAAATGTTCTGTCCATCTCTTCATTTGTTCTTGTATATTACTAAGCAATTTTCCATTCTTATCTTTTATGAGGCCATTTGCTTGCTTATATTTCACTGTTAGCTTCTTTGTGTTGTTGTACAGGTCCCTAATTTTTCCTTTGGCTGCAACTTCCTCTGCTTCCCTTGCCATCTCTTCAATATACTTCCTCTTGTCTCTTTTGATGTTTCTTCTTACTTCTTTGTTTGCTACTATGTACACTTCATGAGCCTTGGCTTTGGAGCTTCTGATTTTGCTTCTTTTTAAATCAGCTTTCTTGTTTTTCCTGCCTTCTATCTTACTAATGGTTTCTGTTGTTATCTATGCTTTGTGCTGATATTCTCTTTTTCTCAGTACTTCTTCACATGTCTCGTTCCATATATTTTTTACTTGTTGCCAGTGGTCTTCCCTATCTGTTTCATCTTCTAGCTGTTGGAGTACTTGATATTTGTTGGATACTGTGATTGATAGTCCACAATTTACTAAGGTGCACATTTCTTTTTTCACCTCCGCCACCAAATGATCCCTTGGGACTGGTTGCCGATCCCTGCACTATACGTTTGTGTACTGAGTATACGATCAAAAATTAATAGCTTCTCTTACCATTGTTGATATCTGCTTTTTTAATAACCGCGAAAATAAAATACAATATTCTCTGCAACAGGATTACATAGAGAAAGATACAGATATACAGACAGATAGACAGATAGGTAGGCAGATAGGCAGGTAGGTAGATAGATAGATAGATAGATAGATAGATAGATAGATAGATAGATAGATAGATAGATAGATAGATAGATAGATAGATAGATAGATAGATAGATAGATAGATAGATAGATAGATAGATAGATAGATAGAGATAGATAGGTAGATATAGATAGATAGATAGATAGATAGATAGATAGATAGATAGATAGATAGATAGATAGAAATAGTTAGAGAGATAGAGAGAGATAGAGATAGAGAGAGATAGAGAGAGATAGAGATAGAGAGAGATAGAGATAGAGAGACAGAGATAGATATATAGAGATAGATAGAGATAGATAGAGATAGATAGATAGAGATAAAAATAGAGATAGAGATAGAAATAGATAGGGAGAGATAGAGAGAGATAGAGAGAGATAGAGAGATAGATAGAGATAGATAGAGAGAGACAGGGATAGAGAGAGATAGAGAGAGAGATAGAGAGAGATAGCGACATAGAGATAGAGATAGAGAGAGAGAGGGAGCGAGAGAGGGATCGAGAGATAGAGATAGATAGAGAGATATATATATACAGAGAGAGATAGATAGATAGCGATAGACAGAGAGACAGAGAGATAGATAGAGATAGAGAGAGAAATATATAGAGAGAGATAGAGAGATAGAGAGAGAGATAGAGAGAGATAGAGGGAGAGAGAGAATTAGAGAGAGATAGAAAGAGAGATAGAGAGAGTGAGATAGAGAGCGAGATAGAGATAGAGAGATATAGATATAGAGAGAGATAGAGATAGAGAGATAGATAGAGATATAGATAGATAAAGATAGATATAGTTAGAGATAGAGATAGATAGATAGATAGATAGATAGATAGATAGATAGATAGATAGATAGATAGATAGATAGATAGATAGATAGATAGATAGATAGATAGATAGATAGATAGATAGATAGATAGATAGATGTAGATATATATAGATAGATAGATGTAGATAGATAGGTGTAGACAGATAGATAGATGTAGATAGATGTAGATAGATAGATGTAGATAGATGTAGATAGATAGATGTAGATAGATGTAGATAGATAGAGAGATGTAGATAGATAGATGTAGATAGATAGATGTAGATAGATGTAGATAGATGTAGATAGATGTAGATAGATAGATGTAGATAGATAGATGTAGATAGATGTAGATAGATAGATGTAAATAGATAGATGTAGATAGATAGATGTAGATAGATGTAGATAGATAGATGTAGATAGATGTAGATAGACAGATGTAGATAGATGTAGATAGATGTAGATAGATGTAGATAGATAGATGTAGATAGATGTAGATAGATGTAGATAGATAGATGTAGATAGATGTAGATAAGTAGATGTAGATACATAGATGTAGATAGATAGATAGATAGATAGATAGATAGATAGATAGATAGATAGATAGATAGATAGATAGATAGATAGATAGATAGATTGATAGATTGATAGATTGATAGATAGATAGATAGATAGATAGATGATAGATAGATAGATAGATAGATAGATAGATAGATAGATAGATAGATAGATAGATAGATAGATAGATAGATAGATAGATAGATAGATAGATAGATAGATAGATGTAGATAGACAGACAGACAGACAGACAGACAGATAGATAGATAGATAGATAGATAGATAGATAGATAGATAGATAGATAGATAGATAGATAGATAGATAGATAGATAGATAGATAGATAGATAGCGAACAAACAGACGCATGAACGAACTTTGAATTTCAAAGGGTTGAGAATTGTGCACGCATGCACGTCTTAAAATTCTTCTCTTCATCTCTAAAGAAAATATATAAAGAAACTGATGTTACATATTTATGTGAGTTTAAAAGAAAACAAGAGAGAGAGAGAGGAGGGGGAAGGAGGGAGGGAGGGGGAGAGAGAGAGGGAGAGAGAGAGAGGAATGGGTAGGGGTAATAAGGACAGCAAATGGATGGAAAATAGAAAATTTCCGAGGTAACGATGTTCGGTAATGATCTCATGAAACATGTTCACTCGACAGCCGTCGACAAAATCCTTCTTTTCTGAGTTGATAAATGATCTTTTCCTGCTAACATCACTGCCTAGAGGCAATCATCGTGTCGCTGTCTGTGTTGAAGGACCAAGTATGCATCTTACCTACCAATTTATGTCAGGCAATAATAAGCTGACTACTTTGACGGTTGGTGGTTATGGATCAAAGAAGAAGAAGAAGAATAAAGAAGTATCACGGATCGATGGACTGAGGGCGTGGAGTAGATAAAAAAACACGTACATGGATAAAAGAGCCGCTTAAGGGGATTTAGGACACTTATCATTATCATTTACCTTTTTGCTGTCTGTGGAAAATGAAGCCAACATCAAAACTGGCCCCCTTTGTCGCGGATTTCAACTCCCCTGCACTGTAGTAGTGGTCCAACAATGGCCAAACTTAGAGCGTAATGATGAGAGTATTAAAAGGTATCAACCTTCGCTCACGATTACTCATGGCTGAGATATAAATAGAAGGATGATGATGCTTCTATTTTAGGGGTCTCACATGAATGTTAAGAAATCAAGCATGACAATTGAGATTATAAAAGTCATCATGAACTTTACATCTTCCCACCCCTTCTGTGAAGTAAATTTTGCTCGAGTTTGTCTTTTGAGCCCCCAGCTGGAGGTGATTCAGTAATTATTAATTGTATAGTTCTTCTTCTGCGTTCAGTTTGTAGTCATGCTAGATCTGCAGGCCCATCGCCAGGACGAAGTCCGCAGTCTTTTCCATGTCAACGCGGTAGCCCCATAGCTTCTGCTTGAGCTCAGGCCCCCCCCCCCCCCCCCTGGCCAGGTCAGATGTCGTTGGTCATCATGGGTTGACAGTTCTGAAGAATGTGTTCGGGGGTCTGGATTCTAATACTGCATGGACACTCATTAGTATGAGATATCCTGAGGCGATAGAGATGGCTCAGTAGTCTGCTGTGTCCAGTTTTCAGGCGGAATATGATGGTCCGTCTGTTGGCGTCTGTTAAGTTGGTGAATCTCTGCTGTATGTATCCCCTTCCTCCTTCCACTGGTTTTCGTACTTGTTGTGGATGATGCTATTAGCTTCTCGATATGGCAATGGGTGGCTAAATTGCTCCATTTTACTGCCACTTCTAGATAGATCTGCTCTCTAATTTCCAGTGATTCCACAATGGGATGTTAACCACTGAAGGACAATGGTTGATGATCTTTGTGTACTGTGTATAGTTCTAAATGTTTAGGTTCTTTAACACAATATAAGTCATACGGTTGCAGACATACAATTCACTTAATAGTTATTAATCCAACTATAACTTTAAAGTTATAGATCATGTCACGGGATGCCTCCCCTGCTTTGCAGTAGTGGTCCAACAATGGCAAAAAATCAAGAGTATCTAATGTGAGTTTTCGAAGGTATCTACCTTCACTCAAGATTACTCTTGGCATATTGGTAAATAGACGGATGATGCTGAATGTGCTTAGCAAATCTTATTGTCAGACTGATGAAGGGTTGTTGTTGCTCCTGGTCAATGCTAGTATCTTCACGGGCCGTTGAAGGTAGGTGTCTAGTGTTGATTACAAGCTCTGAGCCACAGGTTCGTCTTCCAAACTGGTATCGTAGACTGGTACCACAAATGGTCTTGTAGACTCATAAAACAAACTTTAGAAGAATACAAAGGCCTCTGCTAAGTTTTATGTTCTCTGATACTAATCAGGCGCATTCCCGCTGTCTCTTCCAACGAATCTTTTTCTCAACAATTTTATCCCCTCTGAGTATACATTGTAGCTCAGTGGATATGATAAAAATTCACCATTACTTTCAGTCAGTCTGAGCGAAAGGTATGTCTGGACAGCGGAGAATGCAATGGCCTGTGCCTGGGTGAACATGTCTAAGTAGATATATAACTTATTACAAATGATAATAAATATATACACATGACGTCCTCATCATCCACTCCTTGCTCCATTCGGTGTCTGTGGTTACCTCTGCTTTTGGTTCCCTGTGAGAGCTAGCACGAAGCAATCACCAGCGCTTTGCTGTGGTGGTTCATGAATATATCATTTTTACATGCTGCGATTGCCAGCCTCGTATGGACCTGTATAACCACCAGCAAGTGCAAACATGCCAAATTCAAAGTATAAAGTATATGTTACAACTCACCCCAATAGTTGGGAAATCTAGATTTCTTGCTCAGTAAAATAGTCTTGGCAACTTGATGAAGATGCCTCGAACATGCGTCTGGGGTATTGTTTCTATTTAGAATCCCTCTGTGACTTGTGAGTGGTCCTGTAGATTCTGGTTTCCGTATTAATATTGACGTGTTTTCTACTGATGTTTCAGCAGATTCTGCAATACGTTTTTGTGTCCGGTCCTTTAATTGAGAATTCTAACTCTATTCTTTCTATTTCGATATTGGAATTCAATGTCGTATAGCTCGAATTGTGCTACTTTATATCGCAGATTTCCTGCCTACTTATAATTAATTATAATTAATCCTTAATGATGGTCAATTGGCCGTGAAATGACGCGGCACAATTTTATGTGTGGAAAAGTGAAGAAATAAATAGATAGTGGCAGAGAGAGAGAGAGAGAGAGAGAGAGAGAGAGAGAGAGAAAATGATAAAAGAGAAACGACCAATTATGTGACAGATCAAGAGGTTTAATAATAACTTAGAGTTTAACAATAATTAAAATAAATATCATTGTTTAGAAAAAGAATACGATGATATTGGTCATCATAAGATGAGTTACTTTAGTGGTGAAAAACGTGGGGAAAAGAGTTCATATGTTTCACTTTTTTGCTGTTCAGCTTTCAGTGGAGTGAAATGGTTCACGTCTGCTTCAGCCACTGTCTGTTTTCAGAGGTGTTTTGGACTGTACTTGTTGTCGGCAGCTAACTATTGTGATTGCAGCACATCTCTTGCACACGGTCGATGCAACTGCTACGGTTGTCAAGTCAAACGTAGACTGCTGGCAACGTATATCACAAACTTGTAACACGAACTTGTACCACAAACTAAGAGGAAAACAAATGCCTCTTTTAAGTTCTGGGTCCCTGATATGGCATTAAGCGCCTACCGCTTCCATCCAACACTTCCATTTTCCTCAGAATAATTTACCCTCCCTGAGTGTTAATCCCAGTGAGTCGGATGAAAGTGCTTTTAGATAGCGGATGACAACAGATATATATATATATTGTCACAGTATAAATATTATAAAATATTAAGCTGGTCACGCTGTAGAGTGTCGACCCTGATACTAATTTAAAACCCATTTGGTCAGTTGGGCCAGAACTGAAGAGGATATGAAATTGTTGGAGGGAATGCATTCTAGGAGATGTCTACCGTCCCGTGCGGACGTTGTCCCTTTGTCAGCTGTGGTGCTGGGATTATGTGAATGCCATTTTGGTTTATATTTCTTGCCGATTTTCAGGTGGTCAGGATTATTTGGTATACTGCTAGAACGTTGGTGTAAATTCTAGTGGTTTTTTCCTGGATATTATTTATGTTAAGTATCTTGCATTCATGTAGTGCTTGCTTCAGTACAGGGCTTAGCTAGTGAGCGAAAGTCATTGTGTAGTCACTGGATAGATTAGATCGGTGATTATGTTACTGCTATATTGAGCTGTTAATTATGGCAAGTAGTTTGGCAGTTCCATTGCATCGTTATCCTATGTGTATTATTAGCCGTGTGTGGCTTCTGTGTGTGCGCAATATTTATTAAAGGGACCAAACCTGTTTCAGGTGTTATTGCATTATTTAATGTCAGCTATTGTGTGCTGTGGTCATATCTTTAGATAATGAGCCAGAGGATATAGATTGCCATGTGTTAAATCCATAGCATCAATGGTTTGTTGTTCTGACATATATATACACATATATTTTTTTAAAAATAAAATTTTGCCTCGTTTTGACACTGGCGCGTCCCGTTCAACCTAGTCGGTTATATTAGGGCGCATATCCAAATATAAAAAGACCTTTAGATGTGATAAGCTATTGATTTATATATATATATATATATATATATATATATATATATATATATATATATATATATATATATATATATATATATATATATATATATATATATATATATATATATATATATATATATATATATATATATGAAATTTACTAAAATGCTTGTATAATAACTATGCCCAATGATACCATCATCCACTACCTGCTCCCTATTTAGCCTGGGGCAACCTCTGCTGTTGGTTCTTTATGAGGAAACCAGCACGAAGTAGTGACCAGTTCTTGCAGTAATGGTTCATTTGTCACGTTATTTACAGTGATGAGGTTGCCAGCTTCATATGTCACAGCACATAACTAGCAATTAGTACCTGAAAAATGAAAAATACTAAATAATAAAATACATATTACTACTTACTCCGAGTTTTGTCGGAAGAATTAATACAGACTTGTTGCATAGGTAACGTCCGAATATTGTCGGGCAACTGAGTTAAGATGCCGTCTTTTCAGGTGAGTTACGTGTCATCTAACTTTTTAGCTCTTGAACTAGGATCCTAGAACTTAAATACATAGTGGATTATCCGGGGCTACTCTCTTCTGATCTTCTTGAACAAAATTGAAGAAATTTGAAGTAAGTTAAGTAATCTTGCTGGACGCTAGATTATAACGACTATTTTCGCGTACCTGCCCATCTTGCTTCGAGGACGAGAAGTCCACTCAAGAGCAGCCTATATTTGCATCTCAAGTGTCAAACCAATGATAACTAACTTGCTCATTTTGGTAGAGGTCTATACCCCACTACCCTCTTTTATCTTGAATTATCTTCGTAAACTAATGTTCTCTAAATGTAATTTACGAATTCCTGAATGACACATAAGACGTGATTTTTCAAAATTCACTCCCCTATAAGGTATTGCCTCCTCTGTTGGTTTTATCATGCTTACCAACTCACTACTTCTTAGAACTATTATTGATAATATCTGTCAAGATTGTCATTTTATTGTAATTATCCATTACAGTAAATCTGAGCGGAAACACTTCTTCTTCCGTTCTTCAAAATCACATTCGTTATCTTATTGTCCTTGTTTTAATCTGCCACCAGATTGACGTTTACCGTGTGTTTTTGGGCACGGCACTTTAACAACTTATCAGGCAACAACCTAGTTTTCTTCTATCTTCCCACACAGAGTCGGAGGTAACACTAGGCCGAACTAGCGATAAATGATAGATGTAGATAGCCGTTCCACTCCCACGCTTAATCCATTCCTTTACTGTGTTTCGAGTGCTAAGAGGTATGGCGTCCGCCACGAATTCTAGAGGTACCCGGTTCGATTCCCAGTTGAGGGAATATAATTTATGGAAAATTGTTTTCAGAACCTGTAGTCCTAATGATATCATACCTGGTCTCCTAGGTATTGAGATCGGATGTCTAGCCTTCTCGGATAAGGGCGAAAAAATAGGAGGTCCCGTGTGCAAGTTACGCACGTTAAGAATCCCACGGCAGTTGATAATCGTAAAGAGCAGGCCTATCAGGCCGCTGCCATGGCAAAATGTTTTTAAAATTAGAAACTACCCACCACAAAAATATTTATAGAATGTGTAATTCCTATATAAACACATTGGGATTATCGCCGGTGCTACGGAGTTCGTGCACTGTGTTGAGATCCTCCTTGTGTGATCTAAGGGAGGAGATCGGAGTACTGATGGATTTGTCCATGGGCTTGAAGATAGTCCTTAAAACCAAACCAAACAAAACGGACGTGTGTTACATCATAGCACACATACATTTCAATCTACACTAAATATGGTTTCAAACGAAAGTCAACGATCAAACAATTAGTAAGGGGTGGTCAATTAGTCCCAGACATGACAAGAAACATTGAACTATGAAGCGAAAACAACAAATACTGTAAGAGGTGAGAAAAAAGGACAGGGAATAGCACAGAAACGTTAAAGGATGGCACAGGACAGTGTAACGATCGAGATTGTTTCGTCACACCCTTGCAGGAATCCTGCATCACAGCATTTATGTGCTCTTGCAGCAGTAGTTTCTGCAGCATATTGTTTTTTTTATTGAGATTTTGCCATCCCCATGCACAGCCTCAGTTTGGTTGCCTCTTGAGAAATGACTGAGGAGGGGGAGGGGGGTAGTAGTCCTATTCTTTCTCTGTCTCCTCAAGGACCCCCCGAGAATTACTCGGGCAGGAAACTATCTTCGAATTCGTTGTGAACAAAAGTATTTTATACATAAATGAGTAGTCACACTTGTATTTATAATGTATATTATAAAGTTAAATGTAAAACAGAGACAGACAGACAGAGAAATTACGATGATCAGAACTTGTATTAAGACAGCGCACAAATATAAACTCTTACGAAATCCTGAAATGGATGCAAAGCGATGAAGGAGGAACGAAAAGTTCTAAAACGTTTTCAAAACAACAAAAAATACAATAAACATAAATCAAACGGTTACGGGAAAAAAAAAAAAAAAAAATAAGGGGGAAAAAAATAAAAAAAAAAAAAAAAAAAAAAAAAAAAAAAAAAAAAAAAAAAAAAAAAAATAAATCTCGAATAGGGCAATTTTTAGATAAAAAAAAAAAAATAAAAATAAAAAAAAAAAAATAAGTATGACAGTGTAATGGTGTGAAAAAAAAAAAAAAAAAAAAAAAAAAAAAAAAAAAAAAAAAAAAAACTGTGAAAAAAAAAAAAAAAAAAAAAAAAAAAAAAAAAAAAAAAAAAACAAAAAAAAAAAAAAAAAAAAAAAAAAAAAAGTAAGCTTGGTTTGAATACATAACACGATGAATTTAAAAATAATATATGTAAATGTCTTGCACTGTAAACGCGGATGATCGACACAGGGCATGCAGGATAGAGGACGGTCTAATAAAACGTTGAGCTCATACTGAGAAAACAGTATATGAACTAATCGAGGTCGATGAGTGTCTGAATGGAAAGCAGCTGAGCGAAGCCAATAGAAAATAATAGCAGAGCCGGGACAACCGTGTTGTATGGACACGCAGGATTCTGAAAGACAAAACTGACTTTAGCAGTTCTGAAACAGTAAGATGAAGAAAAATGCAGTAGTAGAAGTTTGACTGCAATTAAGTCTTTTAAGATTTGAGTATATTTACCTGATTGTCAGTGTGTTGATTGAGTACACTTCTTAGATATCCCAACATCCTTTCTGCAAGCAAACAGGTGCATATAATAAATCTTCTGATTCTTAGTCTTCAATTTTCCGACCATTCAAGTTCCTTTCCGCACAGTTCTTTTCTATTCGTCTATGTTCTCCTTTGTGGCCCCTGTCTGGTTTACAATTCCAAGTTTTTTCAGTTATATATGTCTTTGGTTTGCGCTTGGATTTGTTCGATGTGCATTTTTCGTGTCTTACTTTTTATTCCCAGTTCTATTTTTCACTTTTGATGTTGACTTTTTTATTCATGCCACAATGTCAAGTTGTCCAGGTTCTTCCTTCGCAGTCGTCATCTATTGTGACCGCATGGCTTACTACACTACCATTTTTATACGTGTTAGAATATAGAAATAACAGACGTAAAGCAAATAAGGCGTTTTCGCACAAATCGCAGGGTCATTAAAGTTCAGTTGGCAGTCACGACGAAGAGAGACAAAGATAGTGCAGTCCCAAGGAAAATATTAAATGCGTGTTTTGAATGGAAAAATTTTGTGAAGTGAGAGTTGCTATTTTGGTTTTTTTCCGTTGTTTAGAGAGAGAGACGTGTGGAAAAAGTCTAAAAGCTGAGAAAACGTGTGCAAATGTAGATAATTGTACCGTGTGAAAAAAGAAAGCATCGTGTGAAAATTGGCGGGAAAAAAAGAAGAAATAGTATAAATAGGAGAGAAGTGCGAGAAAGGGCAGTGATTTCAGGATTTATGATTCCAATGATTCCATGATTTTCGACTTTTTAGGATTTTACAAATAGTGTTAGGTGAACTTCGTCTTTGAGAATATCAAGACAAGTTTTTAAGTAGACAAGTTAGTATATTATTCCATTGGATATATATATATATATATATATGTATGTATTTCATTGTGGATATATAAATGTTCCTCTTGGATAACCAACCATCATTGTGAAATTTACAGTGTTTGCCTAATGACATCAATAAACTCTAATTGAATTTTCTACAATTGCTGTGTTACAGTTGGATCATTTGAAAACCATTATACGAGATTGCTTATCATTAAACCTAAAGGGAAGAATGAACCTGGAAAGAAAAATGAGCAAAAGTCAAGTATTACCATCTCTGGCGGAAGGCCAGTTAGCACTTGAATAACAACAACATCAAAATGATTAACTCCAATTGGAAATAAAATCAATATAACTACTTGCACATTTAACTGACGTGGGCACATAACACACTCATTGGCGCCGTGACCTGCCTGGGCACACTATTTAATTTTTTTTTTCAATTTTGTTATGTTGTCACAATATACAGGGTATTTCAAAAGTATGTATATACAATAGACAATTTGTCCACAATAACAAAAGGATTCAAAACTCCACCATTGAATAAATAAAATCAGTAATTTATTGTCTTTCTTTCTTCAAAACTTACCTGAGTATTCTGTCATTTTTTTCATGTATCTGAAAAATGAAAAAAAAAAATTACTTCACTGTGAAAAATGAGTCTATCTCCTAGCTGTAAAATGTGATAAAGAAAATTAAAATTGTTGTTCATGACATATAAATTTCTAAAGTGTGTATACAAAGTTTTTAAACACTCATGTATTCCAGCTTTCCTCTTGTCATAACACGCCCACATAAAGTGAATCGCTTCATTCCAATAATCAGTATAAAATTCCAGTGGCAGGCTGCTTGAGTGCGCTACAGTCGTCAGAGCAAAATTTTGCCCGCTGTTGAACCTGCAGAAATCTTGTGCATCGCTATCTTGAATGGTTTTGCAACCAATGTAGGAGTAAATGAAAAGATGTTGAAACAGAGCATAAGTTATTAATTTTTTAGCATGAAATAATAGGTTCTAATCACCCAATACCCTTATTATGCTGTAACATCCAAACAAAGGCGTTAAACAAAATATAGAAGCGTTAAATTGCAGCCTTTAAAAATAGTCACTTGAGAAAAAGTAGCAATCATCACAACCGGAGTGGTTAAGAGGTGTAGCGTCCGCCTCTAATTCTAACAGTACCGGGTTCGCTCCCAGTACATGGAATTTAATTGATGGAATTTATTTTCAGAAACGGTGGTTCCTAATGACGTCATACTCCCCCATGATGTATACTCCTGTGTAGTGAGATTAGATGCCAGCTGGCGCACGTTAAAAATCCATCGGCTGTTGGAAATCGTAAAAAGGCTATACGGCCACTGCCCTGGCAAAATTTAAAAATTAGGAAACCTACCCACCACACACCCAAAAAATATCTGTAGAATGTGTGATTCTTGTATACGCACATTGCGATTCTCGCCGGTGCTAAGGAGCTTGTGCACTGTGCTGAGATCCTCGTGTGATCTAAAGGAGGAGATTGGAGCACTGATAGAGTTGTCCATGTGCAATGAAGATGGTCCTTAACAACCGAAACGTTCAAAAACAAAACAAAACAAAAAAACTAAATAAATATTGTTAAAATGTGATCAAGAGACAAACGGTCAATATAAATTTTGTTTAGAATGTGTTGGGGCAACAGTAACCCTTAAGAGTTGTGGTTTTACATTGTTTCGCGCAGGAACTTTTCTGTCGCCTTGGGTTTTCATGTAGTGTTAAAGTTTAAGGGTCGGTTCTTTCCACATTAAAAAAAAAAAAATTATGATAACGGTTTTCATGGTTATAAAGGAAATTGAATAAAAATTAATACAATATCAAATTGGGACAACACAAACAAAGAATTTGTTGAAATATACGAATACCAGCCCCAAAAACTGAACTGCCGTCACGAGCGCCTGGGAAAATCGAACCTGATTACTGACATCTCGTACTTTAAGAGTTAAATAAATAGGCATGGACATCTGGTCAGAGTAAAACCGGATCAATCATCATCCTCAGCTGCCATCTCCACAACGAAGGTTGGCTGTAAAGGATCTCCAACGTCTTCTGTCTCTTGTCTTGGTGGTGCACTCTGATAGACTCTTTCCTGTCCATCTCTTGATGTTATCTTCCCACTTATAGCGCTGTCTTCCCCTTGCACGTTTGCCTTCACCTCTCCCTTCTATTATGGTCTTCTGCAAGGTGTTATGCCTTTTTATGTGGCCAAAGTATTTTAGCTGCCGAACTTTGATCTCCCTCATTAGTTCTCTTTTCATACCTAGATCTTGTAGAACCTCCTTATTTGTTTTCTTCTCTTTCCACGAGATACGCCCCATTCTTCTATATATCCACATTTCAAGAGCCTCAATTCTTTCCTCCAAATGCTTATTCATCGTCCATGTTTCTGCACCATACAAAAATGCAGAATATATACCTTGTATAACACTTTATGATTCTCAGTTTTAATTTGTGAGATAACTGTTTAGATGTCAGTATATGTTTCATGTTGTTGAATGTAGCTTTGGCCATTCCTATTCTCTTCTTGATTTCTGTTTCACATCTGCCATCTTCTGTTATTATATGACCAAGATATACGTAGCTCTTGACTTGTTCCAGGATTTTCCCATTTACGCTTATCTTTAATGTGGGTTTATCGTCTGTTTTGCTAATTATCATAGTTTTTGTTTTCTCGGTATTAATGTCGAGTCCATATTCCTGACTTATACAGTTCACTTGCTTCACAAGTTCTTGTAACTCCTGTTCGCTTTCAGCTAACAACACGATATCATCTGCATATCTAAGGTTGTTTATTGACCTTCCACTGATGTTCAGTCCTGGTATTTCCTGTATCTGTTTGAAAATTTTTTCGGTGTATAAATTAAATAGGCAGGGGGACAGCACACAACCTTGTCTGACACCTCTTTTTATGTCTATGTATGGTGAATAATTCCTTCCAAATCTTACTGTGGCAGTTTGCTCCCAATGAAGGTTACTGAGTATTCTTATATCTTTTCCATCAATACCTATGTCTTCGAGGCATTCAATTATTTTCTCATGATGGACTCTGTCAAAAGCCTTCTTATAGTCAATGAAGCACATGTACATACTTTTTTGGACCTCTGTATATTTTTCTGCTAATATTCTTAGGCAAAAAATTGCCTCTCTTGTTCCACTGTTCCGTCTAAAACCAAACTATTCTTCTTGGATTTCGCTGTCTACCTTACTTTTTATTCTTTCCTGTATGCTTTTGAGCAGTATCTTAATTGCTTGACTCATCAGGCTAATTGTTCTGAAGTCTGAACATTCTGTTAAATTAGGTTTTTTGGGCAACGTTATAAAAATTGATGTCTTCATGTCGTGTGGTATATATCCTGTATTGTATATATCGTTGCACAGATCAGTGATTGTATCTATACCAAAGCTCTCCAGGGCTTCTATCATTTCAATTTTTATGTTATCCGTGCCTGCTGATTTTCCTTTTTGTATCATATGTATGGCATTCTCTACTTCTGATCTGAGAATGTTTGGGCCTTCATTAGAATTTGGTGATGGTTTTTTACCTCTGTTGTCCTCGAATAGTTAGTTCTTTTACGTATTCTGCCCATCTGTTTGATGTGTCTTTCTCATCAAGTAATATTACACCATTTTTGTTCTTGATACAGCTTCCTCCTTGTGCAAACCGCGACCTATTTAATAATTTCTTTATTTCTTCATGCATATCTCTTGTCATGTGCTTTGCTTCCAAGTCTTCTATTTCCTTGCATTTTGTTTCTATCCACCGTTCTTTTGCTTGTCTACACATAGTACGTATGTCATTGTCTATTGTTTTATATTCTGGAGTGTTTTTTGCTTTCTTTCTTTCTGCCATTTTACTCAAGATGTCATCTGTCATCCAAATTTAATTTTTCTTAGGCTCATTTTTAGGTAAATTTGCATTTGCTGATTGTATGCTTGTTTTTAAGCATTCCCATTTTGTGGTTACTTTTTCTTCTGGGTTTTCTCTTCTATACTGCTCCATGCTTTCTGTCAGTAACTGTTGATATTTATTTTTGACGTCAATTAGATATTTTTGTTTTACACCTGGTTGTTTCAGTGCTGATATTTCTATCTGGGGTTCCTCCTGTCTTCTGTTTCCTGTTCTTTTCAGTTTTATATTTACTTTGATGACGACCGAATTATGATCTGAATTTATGTCGGCGCCAGGATGTGTCTTTGCACTTGTGACACTCTTCTTAAATCTATGTTTTATCATGATATAGTCAGTTTGATTTCTTGTTACATCTCCTGGGCTTTTTCCATGTGTATAATTTCCTTGGGTGGTGTTCAAAAAAGGTGTTACATATGACCAGCTGGTTTTCTTCACAGAACTGGATAAGTCTGTCTCCTCTATCATTTCTTGTCCCTAATCCATAATGTCCTACTATTTTCTTGTATTTTCCTTTTCCTACTTTTGCATTCATATCACCCATTACTATCAACACATCTGTAGATTTTACTAGTTTAAGTGTGTGTTGTAGCTCTTCATAGTATTCTTCTATTTCTTCCTCGCTGTGATCTTTAGTTGGTGCATAAGTTTGTAAGATTGATATGTCGAATGGCTTTGCTCTCATCTTTAGTAACATCATTCTGTCGTTGTGTGTCCAGTATCCACATACGTATTTTTCTAACTCAAGGTTACCAATGTGGAACTGATGACAAGAACTGGACAAGTGCCAGTGGAACAAGAGATGAGAAGAAGACGATGGCGATGGATAGGACACACACTGAGGAAACCTGTTGATAGCATTACAAGGCAGTCCTTGTTCTGGAACCCCCAGGGCAAGAGAGGCAGAGGAAGACCAAGAAGTACATGGAGAAGAGGGTTGGAAACAGAGGTGAAAATGATGAGGAGAACATGGAAAGAACTTGAGATGATGGCACGTGACAGGAGGACTTGGCATGTGTTTGTTGAAGGCCTATGCTCCTTTGGGAGTGGAGGGTTATGAATGAATGAATTTTTCTAACTCCTTCTTTATCAACATTCCTACCCCTCTTTCATGTTTTTCTCCTCCTGAGTGTATAAGCGTGTAGTGGTCTCTTTTTATGTAGCCTGTATCCAATAGTCTTGCCTCTGCAACTCCCAGTATATCTAGTTTCATGTCTGTTGCCTTTAATATTAGGTTGTCAAGCTTTCCTTCTCCGTTCAGAGTTCTAACGTTCCATGTTCCTATTTTTAGGCTCCTCCTACTAGTTTTTAGGTGGTCTTTCTCAGAATGCTCCCTTTCAACAGAATTTGAGGAACACTCGTCATTATGTACTTCCTTACTCATTAGAGGAGTTGCCTCTTCCCTGTTAATTTGTACAGTAGATTCTTCCCCAGGGGGCAGAGAGTTCTCTACATATCGATTCTTATCTTGTTGTTGTGATCTCATTACATTCTGTAGGATGTACGTGGTAAGGCCCCTATCTCTTCCACGGTGGCTAGCCGTTGTCTTTTTCTATGTCCGACACGCCTCTAGTGCGCCACACACTTTGCTGCTCCGCTTTGCGAGCCATTGATCTTCCTAGATTCCTCCGCCTCACTCACCGTCTCAGTCTTTGTGTACTAGGGATGGACATTCCCTTGAATAAGATTACTCTTACTCCACTCATGTAGTTTAGCCAGTCAGCCAAGACTGTTGCCCGGGATGTGGCCACCGCCGTACACAAGCGGTATTCGAGGAGCCATACATGAGCTAGATAAAGAGAGGTGAACCAAATAGGATCCTGACTATCCTAAAAAGGACATGGCTGTCTCTCACCGTGAGGTACTATCCCTCTCTCTTTATCCTACACCCCCCGGATCAATAGCCGTCGCTAAATAGCTTCTAGATCATTGGAAAGTAGAGATTATGGAACGCCCAGAAACATATGGGTCGAGAGACGGCTGAACATATCAGGAGAAAAATACTCCATCATGACACGTCCATGAACGCCATTAGAAATTCGCAAAACGTTTACGATGTGACACGAGAAATAAGTTAGTTAAACGAGTAAACTGATGACACGAGTGTTCCGTTGTTGTTGGAAGGTCAAGGTGACAAGAGCAGCTTCTTGTAGTGAGTGAGGAATTAAGTTAGGTCTAGCGTCATTCTTACAAGACCTGTTCTTACAGACCTGTGTAACCAATCGATTTCTAGTTATTTTGGGATTACTCAAGCGTTCACCTCCCAGACAGGCAACGAAACAACAAATCCCACTGCGCGACTATGTAGCTGGAAAAATAGCTTACATCTGTTGCCCAGTAGATAGAAATACTGGAGAATGTAATGAGCAGAAAGTGAAATATATTTTTTTTGAGCAATTTAAGATTTGAATGTCAGTCTTAAACTTCAGATAAAAAAATTAATGTGAGTTTTGGAATTGAAAAGTAGCGTCCATCCGTAGTCACAAAAGCAATGTATCAAATATGGCCTCATTTATACCTTTGAATAAAGGGCTCGATAGGTGGTTCGCCTGAAATTGTACATCAGTATTTAGCAATTGGTAGTTTATGCACAGCTGTTACATTCGTGTGAATGTATGGAAAGAAATGGACAGTTCTGAGTATGTTAGATAAACCGACCTTTTCTGTCAGCAGAGTACTTCCTGTTTTGTTTTTTTTTTTTTTGGTTTTTTTTTTTTAATCGTTAGCCGTTTTATTTGCTATTTCCGTTTTGTTAATGTTCATAAGTTACTCAATATTATTTTTTCGTGTGCTTTTCAAGTTAACTTGGAAGTTTCTTAAAAAGACAAAAAAAAAAACATCTGCAAGTTTCGCTATTTGTTTATCTTCAGATATCAAACGCGTTGTCCCGTAGGTGTCGAGTTTAACGCAAACCCATTTCTCGCAAACCGAGGTGAAACTGTTCGCTCAGTCGGCCTGACCGTATGTGCTTGCTGGTTTAATGAGCTTTTGCGTTGTAATCTACTGGTAAGAAGGTCGGACATTTATTAACCTGTTATCGCCTATTCACTAAAAAATAATGTACGGTCACATAGTGCGGTAACTTAGGCGATGAAGGCACAACTTCTACTTATGCGTGGCATTTGAATTGAGAGAAAAAATAAAATTACTTTGATTTTTCCTTAAATTCTAGTTATCAGAATTCGATTTAACCGGAGTTTTTTTTTTTTTTTAACAAAGCCAAAGAAGACATTTGACCAGAACCTTCGGAAATGTTTCTACTTAAGCGAAATTCCATTTAAGCGATTTCCGCTTAAGTAGACTGCACTGTTTGTGCGTGCATACACACACACACACACACACACACACGCACGCACGCACGCACGCACGCACGCGCACACACACACATACATATATATATATATATATGTGTGTGTGTGTGTGTGTGTATGTATGTATGCACGCACAAACAGTGCAGTCTACTTAAGCGGAAATCGCTTATATGGAATTTCGTAATGATGAAGTGCAGTAATGATTTCAAGAAACTTTTTCCCCTCTACAATTAACGAGAATATTTCCATGTTCTGCCTTGCAACAAATGATCTTTTGCTGGTAACATTGTTATTAAACTGTTTACACGTTGTAGACTTGTTAAAATGGGGACTTTGATTATTAGTTATTTGATTACTGACATTGATACTGAGATTCACAGTGTGGTCATGTCCGTGATGTGAATATCGAAATGAAAGGTCGATACAATTTAACGAATATGATTAATAAAATTGTTAGATCTGGTCTACGAGTTTACTTAGTAGATAATGTGTGGCCTTTTCGAATCTGTGAACTTGAGTAATAGAATATCAAATATATTACTTTCTTTACCGGATACGGCGTTGTGGGATCGAATTTATTTCGTTGATTGCTAATATTATATGATCTTATCGAACGAATTTGAGATGTTGTTGACAACGTGATAAGTCTGACAAACATTTTATTATGTGGTCATATTAACAGACAGACAGAGAGACGGACGACAGACAGACGGACGGACAACAGACATCAATCAGACAGGCAGACAGACAGACGGACGGACAACAGACATCAATCAGATAGGGAGACAGACATTCAGTCAGACAGACAGATATACAGGCATAAATATATACAATTAGACAGACGGGCATGCAGACAGACAGGCAGTCTGATTGACTGACTGGCAGGCAGACAGACAAACAGACAGACAGACAGAAGGATGGATGAATGGATCGATCGATGGATGGATGGGTGGATGTTTCGTTACCACCATTCACCTTCTTACACCTGTACTCTGTCTTATAAAAGTATAACCCCTCGCAAGAGCATGAAAACGTCTAAAAATAGTAACACACTGCATCCCCTATAGGTGCGTCTGAATGGCTAAGTGGTTAGAACGGTTGTCTTTCGCCACATCTGCCGGGTTCCGGCACCGATACCTGGTAGCTTCACCTCTAGTCTACACACTTGTAAACGGGTACCTGACTCTGCTCTTAAGTTAGTGAAGGCTAAGGCAGCGAGGAAAGGAACTTGTCACCTCACCTTATAAATCTGGACCTAGTATAATGAGTATCTAACACTTCACTCCCCTTTCGGCAGTTTCAACTATGGGATTGCCTTTACCTTTTTACCCAGTAAGGATAGAGCCACAGCTTATAAGAATTCTCAATAGTTTCTTATAAAGTTTTCACAAGAAACAAGCACAGAGCCGGCTGAATAATTCCCATAGTCACGTTCTACTTAACATAAATGGACGTAGAACGAGCTTACAACGAAGAGGAAAAGAAAAAAAAAAACAATAATTCTCGTGTGGTGTTTGTCCAGTTCGATCTTTTTACCCAAAAACGGACATCGATAGAGTGCCCAGGAATATTTGTGCTTGATGCTGCTTTGGTTATCACAAACTTAACAGACGCAATAACGAAGCACTCAGATTATTTTCTTCCCTTATATTTCAAGCAATGGTGGCACTGGGTCATCAAACACTGCCAGTAGTCTGCCGGAGGCTTGGTCATTAGTAGCCCTGTCAAGGCGTGATTCCAGCATTCGCCTGTTGTCACGAAGACAGCGCTTAAGTTGGTACCAGCTGTCTATTTTTGGAGACAGGCAATGTTTGGTAAAGACGATCATTCAAAAGGAAAACTGTTTTGTTCATCCGAGTGGATAACGTGCCGTCATTATCATCAGCTTCATCATATTCTCAGACCGACCAGATCGACTTGTTTCTGAAAATAGGCCAAATACTGTGCTTTTAGTGATGGGAATAATGAAGTTTACATGACGAAAAGTAATCCCCTAATATTGATGCAGACACGATAATGCTCAGAAAAAAGAAAAAAAAATAGAATAAACTAATAATACACATAAAACGTTATACTGCAGGCACTCGTAAGAAATAAAGAAGTAGAAAACTACACAACAGAAAAACAACGGAAGTGACAGGCTTACCGGGGAGTCGAACCCAAGACCATTCGAACGGCACCACTGCATTTCTGTGACAAAACGACTGCCAAGTAAGGATCTAAAAAATTAGTGCTTTGTGGGCAGTGTACATTAGCACAACTTCCAAATATAACTGTGTAATATCGAACCAAGGAACGACCAAGACTAATTATAGACGCAATCACTTCTATAGCTTTCCTATTCACCAGTATAGACCAGATAACATAAGACAAAGTCCATAATAATGTGTCTAGTAAATTATAGAAGAATAAGTACAGGACAGAATAGTTGGAAGGTTTGTATGATATGAACACTAGGATAAATAAAGATTAATTATTTATTTCAGAAAAATGTAAGCATTTTGTGAGCGAAGACAAGAATAGCTACAAAAACCCAACTTTGAATTGGAAACAAAATCTCCCCAGAACAATGAGAAATAAATACAGTTCATTCCGCATTTGAATTTTCCCTCAACAATGAGTCAACTAGTTTATTGTTCTGAAACTAGGCCTCATCCGTCCTTCTCACTTCTCGACTATTGTTGCCTCCGTTCGCAGTTAAGAGATTTAACTGCGCTTAGTCATAGCAGGCAAAGTAAAACTGGCAGAGTGGTTAGTGCACTGACATCCCGCGGCGAAGTTATCGGGTTCGAAAATGGTGGCCTCACGCTCCAGTATACCTCAGTTGCAAATAGGTACCTGACTTTTGAGTTAGTAGACAATTTCGATATTTTTTTCTCTGTTACTCTCCAAGCATTCCGCACGATAGTGTTTGTGCTGGGCTTCCAGATGTTGTTTAGACTAGCAATGGTTGTCCTCGCTTTTGTTCATTCTGTTGTTGATGTCTCCCCTTTTTTCTGCCGCCTGGTGTTACTTGTCTTTCTAGAGAAATCAAAACTAAGCCTTATGGCATCACAAATGAAAACAACAATCGGTTTTATTTTTTAAAAACTTGAACAAACAGTGCATACAGAGTCACGACACTGGACTAGACAACACTTCCACGTGAGGAACAAGTACAAGGATAGTCACTGGTGTTGGCTGGCCGAGTTGGCAGTGAAGGTTGAGCTTCTTAGAAGGTGAACAATTACAACAAGTCCAATCCAAGTGAGTAAACCGTTTTGAAAATATCTACTATCCAGCTCTCTGAAATAACTGTTTCTCTCGGTGATTTCCCTGACAACGAATTAAAGCTTCTGCAGGCCTTTCTCTGGTCTTTCACTGACTGGTTGCTGAAGTTGTCTGGTGAGGGGGCCAGAGAAAATTATATATATATATTCTGTATCCACAAACATTAGCTGCATAACACAGTAGGCTTTTAAAGCCAGATGAGATCTAGGCCCTAAAAGGTATAGTCACTATGCGACTGAGTACACGTCCCTGTGTAATTATAAGGAGCGCTTTAGCAAGCTCCCTATTGCGTGTATGGCAGCACAATTGTAGTAAACGGACTCCTTATGATTGCGTGACTGCATAGGGTATGAGGTCATGTTGGTTGGTGCTCGATCCTGACTTAAAGCGATGTTTTTGCTCTTCGGCTTGTGAGAAATTGAACGGGATGGTGTGCTCAAAACAGAAAAAGTATAGGTTGGGTTCTAACACAAAAGGTATCAGTTGATTTTTCGTGACTGAATTACGATGACGTCGAATATTCACTACACATAAAAAGTCTGTGCTCGTTGCTGCTATTCAATAGGAAGGTTTTTAGGGCTCTCATATAGTGAAAATGGCCCTACTAAGAGCCTTCGATCTCTGTCATCTTGCTTGCAGGTGGCCACAACGAGTCGGCGAGACTGCCCGTGACAAAGACACTGGGGAAACGAAGATTTTCCCTATTGCGACAGGATGAAAGAATTAAAGTCTCTCGGTTGAAGGGCAGTTCGAGAAGCGGCCGAACACGCAAAGAATCCAAAAACCAAACAGCTCAGGGGGCAGGAAAATGCGCCGAGCCGCCGTTGCTCGCTTACTCCCGTCTAATTCTAAAGACATTTGAAGAAATATGCCGATCAGCAAAACAGAGTTTGGTCAGCTAGTGAAGACGAGCAAAAGATGCAAGAGTGAAGGGACCTCATGAGCTGTCTAAATGAAGATTAACACTGATGAGATCTGTAATTTTACAGTAGACTCAACGGAAAAGTATAAGGAAGATGGGACAAGAATTAAATATATGAAAGAGGCGGTTCTAACTCTGATAAACTCGACAGAAATTCTGAGTAAACTTTTGAAATTGATGAGGCATTATATAGTCCCTCTGAGGATTAATAACTTAATAAAGAAAACGTATGAAGACGTGACATATAGAGTTTTTCAGGACGGACATCTTACAGAACCGTTTGAAATGAGAACTAGAGTGCGACAAGGATGCCTCTTGTCTCCATTTCTTGTCTTAAAGAGAGATCAGATAGAGAAATAGTAAGAGCTTAACTGGGTATGGATGAAGATCTTAATCAGCGCCTTAACAAAAAGGTTAAAATTTATTAAAGTTCTCTTTAGCTTGTATAGAAGAAAAGAATGAAATCTCAGCAATTACTAATTGATCAAATAACAAAGTTAACAATTACATCAATTCATACATCAAGGAAAACACACAAAACCATCATGTAGGCCATCGACAAATGAAATAAAAAGAGGGTTAACAGTCCTTCAGCTGCTTGTGAAAATACAAAATAAAAAAATCCACTAAAGACGCTATCCATGTGCCGTTTCACAGCACAAAGCTAATTAAGCTGTTAGTTTTACTCTGTCTATATTCTGACCACTGATACACGCCGGGTCCGTACTGACCTGAAGACATAACAAATTGAGGTCAACTCAGGGCAACTTTCTGTATTGACGCTCTTATCTGTCGCGGCGAATTATAACATGCGTGACTCGTATATGGAACTGGATGCGTAATCCGGTTGGGTCTGTTTTGAGACCTTTTGTTGGAACTGCGTACTCCGTTTAAGAACACAGTAAGATAATTTCAATTAAGCTGGCGATAATGAGTTGATGGACATGCTGGATGCCACTAAGCTCTGACTTGTACTAAATAGGCGAGTAGGAAACCACTACTGCACAATACTTGACGTCAGGCTGAGTCATTGGTTCTACACTGCCTTGAAGAGTATTCACATCATTTTTCCACCTGCTTAGTGAAGAGATTAAGCGAAATATAGTTGACAGGTACTAGTTGACACTCGTCGTGTTATCTGCTTACTGGAAAACCGTTTGGTAAAGGGAGAATGGTGCATTCCCCCCGTTGCGCACGTGTAATCTTTTGCAACAGTAGGGGGTTACCTGGAACTAAAACAAATAAAACACCCGTTACCTCAAGCAAAAAAAAAATCGTAACTTAATGTTATAGTACATTATTTGTTTTATTATTGCTAGGCAAGTCTCTGTGCTGTCTCTTTCCACGTGAGTTGTTCTCCTGTCACTTCCACAATATCAATTGTCAACATGCATCCCGCATAGGCTAATACATTTTGCACATACATGCACATCCGACAATTTGCTCTGACCAAAAACATCGACTCGATGTCCTCTTCCAACTCAACATATGGGTTGTCCAACCATGTAGTACCCGCTGAGAGGATGTACTATTTAGTTTAAATCATTACGCGAATTTACAGAAAGTATCAGCACTCGATACATTACACAATTAAACTGTATGCGCCCCGTGGGGCCGATACACAAAAGGGAAAATTAATAACCTCCCAAAATGAAATACATACAAGTGCAATGTTTATGCTATAATGATACTTTGTGACTTTACATAGGACATAATTCTTTCACTGGCTGGTGGCTAATTTCAAGAGTGCCTGGTAAGTTATATCTAAACTACCCAACAGACATTCTATGGTTCCTTACCCTGCCGTGAGAAGTTCCTCCCAAACATAAAATAACTGACTACCTCCCACAATTTCAGTCGTTATAGCGAACACACGTCACTAGTCAGATTTATATGAATAATTTACACAACGGTAGTTCCCCAAAAGTAATGTCAGTTTAAGCTTACCATTTAACCCATTGTAAACACTAACAAAACTATGAGGCTCTAACCAGATTAAGCATCTGTTAGGTTAAGTTGTTGATTGCGCTACAATAAATTACTGAGGAGTTGTCACTGAAAAAAACCCACAAGTTACTGCTATCAGTTATATGTACACTAATAACTAAGCATATATGATATGACAAATGTCAACTCACCCCGAGATAACAAGATTTTTAGCGACACGGTCGAATCTTATGCTCACAACTGCCTGTGCCTCATTCGGATTAACCTCGGGCCCAGTTTGTTAACGAGTGTAAAGACAGTTAAAATCTATCAGGCTATATAGTTCAGAAATGGACGCTGACCAAGCCATCTGCGTTCGCGTGCTTTGTGCAGGTGTTCGGGTCACTCCGCTTTCTAGCGTAACCCCTAGTAACACAAACATTAGTCTAGGATCTACATCAGAGACACCAAAATTCCCTGTAATTCCTAACGTTACCCCGCTTTCAAAGGGTTGACTCTCTGCGCCGCTCAACTACATTGGCTAGAGTGGTCAAAACATTATTACATGTGAGGAACGTCCCTGGGTTGGCGTACTACAAAACAGGCACGCAGGTGTGTCTTATGCAATGTTATCGTAATCTGGATAAGAGCCGACAACTGAGGACTGAGCAATGAGGGTCAGAAGCGAAATCAAAAGCCAGACACGCCTTGGAGTGCGGGGGGGGGGGGGGGGGGCGCTCTGAGCGGAAACTAATAAAACTATAGCCGCGATAGAAGAGTTTAAATAAAAAGTAAAGTTCATGTAGCCGGTAAGAATAGAAAAATTTAAAGAGTAAGGCCAGGAGAGGGGCTAGGACGGAATGGAAAATTTTAATTTACTGCCAAATCGCGACAACAGGGAAAAGACAAAGATAATGAGAATAAATGCAAGAAATGGTAACAAGGTCGAACTTGAAGAAACACCACTACAAGATGTAGAGTCATACACATATCTTGGCAGCAATATAGACAAAGTCTTGGCAGACAATGATATTATAATAAGAATACAAAAAGCATTGTGAAACATACGGCAGCGATCAAGAGAAATCAGGTCCAACCAAAATACGAATCTTCAAATTAAATTTCGTCAGTTCTTTTGTATTGCTCTGAAACATGGAGAATAACAAAAACAACAACCAAAAAGCTACAGACATTCACAAATGGTTGCTTGCGTAGAATATAAGGATTGAAATGGTATGACAAGATATTAATGTGGAACTGATGACAAGAACCAGACAAATGCCAGTGGAACAAGAGTTGAGAAGAAGGCGCTGGCGTTGGATAGGACACACATTGAGGAAACCTGTTGATAGCATTACATGGCAGTCATTGTTCTGGAATTCCCAGGGGAAAAGAGGCAGATGTAGACCAAAAAACGCATGGAGAAGAGACCTGGAGACAGAATTGAAAGTGACGAGGAAGCCGTGGAAAGAACTTGGGCTAATGGCACGTGACAGGAGGACTTGGCATTTGTTTGTTGAAGGCCTGTGCTCCATGGGGAGCTAAAGTGTATTGATTGACCTAAGACTCTACTAAACATTCAAAACAAAACAAAAAACTTCCTGTTGATGGCTATATTGTACCAAACAGACAAAACCGCGAAACAGAAAACAGAACCTTTAACTTTCCTGTCACAGAATCCCAGACATACTCCATTAATTCGGCAATTCTCTCAGCGCAAAAGATTCTATTTTAGCACTTAAATAAGCGGTTCTTAGATTGCGCATTTTCAGAAGGTAATAAATCTCTGTAAACTGCGATGTCTGGTGCCGCCTGTCAGGGGGAGACTATTGAGAGAGATTCAGTTCTTATCACTCACTAAAAACACTTTCCGCGCCTATAAACTTCCTCTGTTTCCATCTCATTTGCTCAGGGATAAACGCCGTCTTCAGGACCCCACAAGTATTTCCATAACGAGTTTCCCCATCAGTAGGGAGTATGTCTTCGACTTAAAGACGTTCTCAGTGGCCCACATGTCATGAAATATTCTAATCCACATATATAAATTATCAATTAAATATAAAGCCTAATAAATACATATAATAAAGAAAAGAGCAATGGTAAAATGACAGTGCTATCACAAAGAATGTACTCGAAATCCCCCTTGTTTTCTGCTTCGTCTGCAAATTGTAACGCTTTCACGTTGATAGTAAAGCTTACTGTATTATTACCCGCCTTCTTCAATGAAACGTGTGCTGTAATTCTTGGAAAAACATTGAGACGTACTGCGTAATGACCTAAATTAACCCTAACATTAATTATACTGCGTTACCAAAACGAACGAACAGATGGACTAAAGGGATAAAAAGAGAAGGGAGAGGCAGAAAGCCGAACACTAAACCCGCTTCGCGCGATACACAATTACTACCATCACGCGTGTAAGTCTACATGCACTAATTTTTTTTTCAGACGGACAGTGATAAAATACACTACCCTTTCCCAGAGTTAGGTTTATAAATCATAACAGACTCTTATTAGAAAAGACAACATTATATGGGTTTACGTTTGAACACATAACAGTACCCAGACAGCACATCTTCTAAACAGGAGATAGAAGAAATTGCATATTTTGAACGCAGCCACGTAGCTCCTTTAAATTAGTATTTTTGGGTTCCTTAGGGTTTGCTGACAAATAATATGTAAAACGTTACGCAAATAGTCCAGGAATTAATAAATTATACCCAAAATAAAATATTGGGGGTGCCTGACAGCATAAAATCATTTCTGCTCATAAAATTTTTTTTATAACGTGTTTGAAAAAACCTTACGTTACATAAATAGCCTACCATGTAAACTCCAAATTGATTGGAGCGCAACAAATGAAAGCCTAACCACGATTGGTCGGGCTATAAATACTATCTTGGTTGTTGGGGGAGACGGGAAAAGATAACATTTTTTCAAACACTTGTAGAAACGTGGCTCATTGGCCAGTCTCGCTGATATACACACTTGGGAGCGTTAGTTCGAGACCACTAATTCAAATAAGCTTGATAAAGCGACAGTACGTTGAAGCTAGCTCACATTTTTGCTAAAATAAAAGCCTGGAACATAGGCAGAACGGAATTTGTGCCAGTTTGTGCCAGAATTCATTGCTAATCAACGTATCTGTGTTTATTTCCATGAAATTGTGGTAAGCTTGAACCATTCAGTATCTTTTAATGAAAAATTGAATGTGAATTGTTGATTTATGCCTGTATATATATGTGTAGTTCAGTGGCAAACGTGAGGTAAAGCCTATAATGCTCCAGCCTGAACAGAGGGTGTCGGAGAGAAGTAAAACGGCATGGAATGGCCAAATAGTACACTGACACCTGGATGATGGACTAGAAAGAAATAATGCTGGAAGTGCAGAGGCGTAGTAACCATTAAGAAGGGTAATACTGGAATAAAGTATTTCAAATGAAGCTGACTGTTGGCCTAACGCTCTGAACGCAATGTTTGTGCTGTATTGTGATCAGTGTAAAAGAGAATATAAATTAGTTATGAAGTAGAAGGTACATCCTTCTTGATTTCAGGGACATTGGTCTTGATGGTAGTGAGCAGCATCTGATCAGAGATTTGCTGAATCCAGAGTCGGACAGCATACTCCTTGGTCTTTTTAGCTATCAGTGAGGTGTCTCCTGAGCCCAGAGGAGAATTCGAGCAGAGGAGTCCTTTCCTGCCGCCATCACGCCAGATAAGCAAATTGGCCAGCTGAGCTCAACATTATGTCCCCTCATCTTGAAATAACTTTATAAAAATACTATTCAGAGGGGAATTTACTTGTCTTAAAATCAGGAACTGTGAACATCTCCAATACTGGTCCCTAAAGACAAACTATTGAAGTCATGATGACAAATACCAACAGAGCTTGAACAAAACAAAACCAGTATTACCTCATTTTACTACTACACAACTGACACACATAGAACATTTGTAATAATATATGTCACTACAATATTCATATTAAATACATTCTGTACATAACTTGTAATTTAAATTGATTGTGATTCCTGGTTCCCTTGTAGTTGAATCAGGACACATATTCATTCATGCCAGTAATGAATACATATTGTTATTTGAAAGTTTATTAGTGACTCTTTTAAGATATCTTTGTAGAGTGTTATATGTATGTGAGTGTCACAGTGTTGTTAAGAGTAGTGGATTAAATTAAATTGTTTATCTGTCTGTTGTTGTGACTTACACTTCACCATACACATACCCTAGACACAAAACGTAGTCACCACACTATTCCAGAATAATTCTGACTGAGATATATAGATATGTGGCAGCAAGTAAGGTTATATATATAATATACTACTCTTATTAGATATATATATACCTTCACAGCTGATCTCAGTCAGTACACTAAGTCCCTTATAAATATCTATAACATCCCACTTCACCACATATATTGGGGTCTCGCTCTTGGGATTTTGAATCTTTAACTATTAAAAATATTGGGGGTAATTCACTTCAGGGAATATAAGAATTAAAAGGTATCCTTGGGTGGAATAAAATAAGGTTGAGCTCACGGTGCCTGTGTTGTCCATTAGAGATTGAATTGTTGGTTAGACATTGTATAAATTTACATAATAGACAATGGCGGACCTGGCCAAATTTCGATCTGCTGCGGTTCAGACTGCAAAAGAGTTAGGATTAGATGGGCAAGTTATGGTTGCCTATGTTACTACGGAATGTGACAAATTTATTGAACGCGAAGAAAGAAGGTTTGAAGCCGAAAGAAGGTTAGAGGCTGAAAGGGAAATTAAGAAGTTACAATTTGAAGCTGAGGCTGAGACTAAGAGGTTGCAGATTGAGGCTGACAAAGAGGCTAAGAAATTGGAAGCAGAAGAGAAGAAATTAGCTGCAGAAAGGGAAGCCGAGGAAAGAAGACAGGCTGCAGAAAGGGAAGCCGAGGAAAGAAGACAGGCTGCAGAAAGGGAAGAGAGGAAATTAGCTGCAGAAAGGGAAGCAGAAGATAAAAGATTACAAAGGGAACATGAATTACGACTAAGGGAGTTTGAGTTTCAAGGCCATGCTCCTGAAAATGGTGCCAGTCCCTTTGCCTCTGATGCTACGGTTACTCAGGGAGCCTCAATCTCAGCTATGAACTTTCATTTAGATCATTTTGTTGAGAAAGACGATGATATTGAGAGCTATATAAATAGGTACGAACTATTAGCTACCACGTATGGGTTAGAGAGAGAAAGGTGGAGCTTAAAGTTATCTCAGGGACTTCGTGGGGCAGCTTATGAAGTTTTTGCAAAAATGAGCAGAGGTGATCAGGAAAATTATGACATGCTAAAGCAGGCTCTTTTGTTAAGGTATGAAAAGAATGCAGAGTTTTACAGGAAAAAATTTAGGAATGCTAAACTACTGTCAGGTGAAACCTATCACCAGTTCTCTGCACGAATAGAGACATACTTGGAGAAATGGACTTCTCTGGGGAAAACCCAAGATCTTAAGGAAATGGTCCTTATAGAGCAACTAAGAGAGTCCATGGCTCCAGACCTGAGAAAGTTTCTCATGGAACAAGGTGCAGAGAGGCTGGGTGAGTTGCTAAATGTTGCTGAAAGGTATCAAGCAGCTCAAGCAGAGGTAACAGGTAATAAAAAGAAACAGGTGGATAACTTTAGGGCACCACAGAACTTTAATAAATTTGATCCTAGGGATCAAAATAAAGGTAAGCACCAATTTGATAGGCCACGGTATGACAATAAAAATAAATTCCCACAATTCGATGAAAGGAAATATGATGAAAGAAAATCTTTCAACCAAGGAAAAAGGTGGTGTAAGAATTGTCAGATGGACAATCATGACACTGACCGTTGCAGAAGGAAACCTGTGTATATGGCAACCCTTCAGGTCAGGTCGACCTCAAGACAGGAGGAGGATATTATGTTGGATACCCCTCCAGAAGAGATGAGGAAGGCACAGGCTGGGGATAAAACACTCAAGCCTTGTTTCAGAAAATTGTCAACTTGTCATACAACTCCAGGCAAGGGAGATTTTTACATGAAAAACAAGTTGATGTATAGGAAGACTGGAGCTAGATCCAAAGGTCACGGACAGCTGGTTCTTCCAAAAAGATACAGGACAGAATTAATAAGGAGTCTACATGTGAAACCAGATGGGGACCATGAGAAAATAGGTACCATCATTCAAAAGGTGGCTCACAATTATTATTGGCCCAAAGCAAGATGGGACATTGAGAATTTTGTAGAAAGGTGTAGCATAGCACATGAGGGAACACCCACAAGTGGGAACATGGATCAGGACCTGGACACGCCCCGAGGCAAAATTAGGCCTGATAATAGAAAGAAATATAGATTTGATAAAGTGGACCAAATGGAATGGGAAGCCCCTTTTCACGGACAAGCTTCACTTAACTGTTTTACAATGGCCACTATGCGGAGAGTGCAAAAGGATGTCTTACCCCAGGATAAGCCGAAAATCCCTCAATCGGACTTAAACAAACTGGAGGAAGAGGATGTAGAGAGGAAATCTCTCATCAAGAATTTTAAGTGGGGAGGCAGCCCCAAGAGAAAAATTGGTAGCGGTCGTTTTGTGAATGATAATTCTGGGAGGAAAAATCATCACTATAAAGCTTCAAGTGGAAGAGACCATACCGGTGCATGGACAAATAGGTCCACACAATTAAAGGTCCACATGTAGCTTTGTTAAGAACGTGGACTGATGAAAAGGCAGAGGAAAACATTACATCTTCATACCAGTATGTGAATGAGCTGACCACTCGGTTAAAAACTGGCTGGAAACTTGCCAATGAAAATTTGAAACAAGCCAGGAAGAAACATGCTGCCTATTATAACAGGAAGGCGAAAGACAGAAATTTGGCTGTGGGAGAGAAGGTACTGCTTCTTTTGCCCGGGAGTCAGAATAAGTTACAAATTGGATGGCAGGGTCCATATACAGTTCTAGAGAAGGTGTCTAGAACAAATTATAAGATAGATAAGAAGGGGAAAGAAAAAATCTATCATGTGAATCTCCTGAAGAAATATTTGGAAAGAGAACATCAGGAAGAGACACACTTGTTGACCTTGTCCATCGCCATGGAGATGAAAAAGGAACCACTTTCATCATTTGAATATCCATTACACCCCTGTGAGACAGCAGCACAGGTGAAAATCAGTACACATTTAACGAAAACTCAGAAAGAGAGAGTGCAACAGGTTCTAAATAATCATGCAGAGGTGTTAACAGACCGACCAGGACATACAAACCTATTGGAATATGATATGAAACTCATAGACTCCACACCTGTCTGTATGAAACCATATTCGATTCCGTTTGCTAAGGAAAAAGCTTTGAAGGAAGAGATAGACTATCTATTGAAGGAAGGAATTATTTCGCACAGTGAGTCTTCGTATAGCTCCGGTGTTGTACTCTTAAGGAAGCCCTCTGGAGAACATAGACTCTGTATAGATTACAGGAGACTGAATGCTATTACAGAAGGACAGGTGGATCCATTGCCGGATACAAATCAGCTGTTTGCCAGACTAAATAAAGCTAAATATTTCTCAAAAGTGGATCTGAGTAAAGGATACTATCAGATTCCAGTAAAGCCTGAGGTTAGACCATACCTAGCTTTTAGTACCTCAGAAGGACACTATGAGTTTAATAGATTGCCATTTGGATTGAAGAATGCGCCTAGTGTCTTCTCTAGAATGATGAGAAAATTATTGGATCCTCTGAATAATCCCTGTATAACAAATTTTATGGATGATATCCTTATAGCAACAGAAACATTTGAGGAACACATTGACTCTCTGAACATGCTGTTTGATCGACTTAGGGAGGCAAATTTAACAGCCCGACCAACCAAATGTTGCGTTGGATGTAAAGAATTGGAATTTTTGGGACACACAGTTTATCAGGGAAACATGACCCCTGACCCAAAGAATTTAGAAAAACTACAGAAAGCCCCGAGACCACAAACCAAGAAGGACGTGAGATCCTTTGTCTCATTATGTGGTTTCTACCAGAAGTATATCAAAAACTTTAATTCCATATGTGCACCTTTAACGGAATTGACACGTAAAGGACTTCCAGATCGCATTACATGGACACCACAATGTGAAATGACTTACCAAGAATTGAAGGAAAAGCTCACAAGTAAACCCATTTTGAAATTACCTGACTTAAGTCAAGAATTCATAGTAAGGACGGATGCAAGTAATATTGGGCTAGGTGCAACTTTACTACAGAAATCAGATGCATTGGATGGGGAATTAAGCCCAGTGGCATATGCTAGCAGAAAGTTGAATAAAGCTGAAATCAACTACTCAACTAGCGAAAAAGAATGTCTTGCAGTAATATGGGCAATAAAGAAATTCAATATTTATCTATATGGGAAGGCATTTAAGTTGCAAACTGACCACAAACCTTTATCGTTTTTAGCACAGGCTAAGCATGAGAACTCTAGGTTACTCCGATGGTCTTTGCTTCTGGCTCCATATAATTTTAGCATTGAATATATATCTGGAAAAACAAATCTGGGAGCGGATTTTTTAAGCCGCCATCCGTGTGATGAGAATCACCGTAAACCCCAGAAATAATAATAAATTTCTCTATGTGTATATAGAATAAAGGACTGACATATAATGTCTGTTTTAAGAGGGGAGGTGTCATGAAATATTCTAATCCACATATATAAATTATCAATTAAATATAAAGCCTAAATAAATAAATTAATAAAGAAAAGAGCAATGGTAAAATGACAGTGCTATCACAAAGAATGTACTCGAAATCCCCCTTGTTTTCTGCTTCGTCTGCAAATTGTAACGCTTTCACGTTGATAGTAAAGCTTACTGTATTATTACCCGCCTTCTTCAATGAAACGTGTGCTGTAATTCTTGGAAAAACATTGAGACGTACTGCGTAATGACCTAAATTAACCCTAACATTAATTATACTGCGTTACCAAAACGAACGAACAGATGGACTAAAGGGATAAAAAAGAGAAGGGAGAGGCAGAAAGCCGAACACTAAACCCGCTTCGCGCGATACACAATTACTACCATCACGCGTGTAAGTCTACATGCACTAATTTTTTTTTCAGACGGACAGTGATAAAATACACTACCCTTTCCCAGAGTTAGGTTTATAAATCATAACAGACTCTTATTAGAAAAGACAACATTATATGGGTTTACGTTTGAACACATAACAGTACCCAGACAGCACATCTTCTAAACAGGAGATAGAAGAAATTGCATATTTTGAACGCAGCCACGTAGCTCCTTTAAATTAGTATTTTTGGGTTCCTTAGGGTTTGCTGACAAATAATATGTAAAACGTTACGCAAATAGTCCAGGAATTAATAAATTATACCCAAAATAAAATATTGGGGGTGCCTGACAGCATAAAATCATTTCTGCTCATAAAATTTTTTTTATAACGTGTTTGAAAAAACCTTACGTTACATAAATAGCCTACCATGTAAACTCCAAATTGATTGGAGCGCAACAAATGAAAGCCTAACCACGATTGGTCGGGCTATAAATACTATCTTGGTTGTTGGGGGAGACGGGAAAAGATAACATTTTTTCAAACACTTGTCGAAACGTGGCTCATTGGCCAGTCTCGCTGATATACACACTTGGGAGCGTTAGTTCGAGACCACTAATTCAAATAAGCTTGATAAAGCGACAGTACGTTGAAGCCAGCTCACATTTTTGCTAAAATAAAAGCCTGGAACATAGGCAGAACGGAATTTGTGCCAGTTTGTGCCAGAATTCATTGCTAATCAACGTATCTGTGTTTATTTCCATGAAATTGTGGTAAGCTTGAACCATTCAGTATCTTTTAATGAAAAATTGAATGTGAATTGTTGATTTATGCCTGTATATATATGTGTAGTTCAGTGGCAAACGTGAGGTAAAGCCTATAATGCTCCAGCCTGAACAGAGGGTGTCGGAGAGAAGTAAAACGGCATGGAATGGCCAAATAGTACACTGACACCTGGATGATGGACTAGAAAGAAATAATGCTGGAAGTGCAGAGGCGTAGTAACCATTAAGAAGGGTAATACTGGAATAAAGTATTTCAAATGAAGCTGACTGTTGGCCTAACGCTCTGAACGCAATGTTTGTGCTGTATTGTGATCAGTGTAAAAGAGAATATAAATTAGTTATGAAGTAGAAGGTACATCCTTCTTGATTTCAGGGACATTGGTCTTGATGGTAGTGAGCAGCATCTGATCAGAGATTTGCTGAATCCAGAGTCGGACAGCATACTCCTTGGTCTTTTTAGCTATCAGTGAGGTGTCTCCTGAGCCCAGAGGAGAATTCGAGCAGAGGAGTCCTTTCCTGCCGCCATCACGCCAGATAAGCAAATTGGCCAGCTGAGCTCAACATTATGTCCCCTCATCTTGAAATAACTTTATAAAAATACTATTCAGAGGGGAATTTACTTGTCTTAAAATCAGGAACTGTGAACATCTCCAATACTGGTCCCTAAAGACAAACTATTGAAGTCATGATGACAAATACCAACAGAGCTTGAACAAAACAAAACCAGTATTACCTCATTTTACTACTACACAACTGACACACATAGAACATTTGTAATAATATATGTCACTACAATATTCATATTAAATACATTCTGTACATAACTTGTAATTTAAATTGATTGTGATTCCTGGTTCCCTTGTAGTTGAATCAGGACACATATTCATTCATGCCAGTAATGAATACATATTGTTATTTGAAAGTTTATTAGTGACTCTTTTAAGATATCTTTGTAGAGTGTTATATGTATGTGAGTGTCACAGTGTTGTTAAGAGTAGTGGATTAAATTAAATTGTTTATCTGTCTGTTGTTGTGACTTACACTTCACCATACACATACCCTAGACACAAAACGTAGTCACCACACTATTCCAGAATAATTCTGACTGAGATATATAGATATGTGGCAGCAAGTAAGGTTATATATATAATATACTACTCTTATTAGATATATATATACCTTCACAGCTGATCTCAGTCAGTACACTAAGTCCCTTATAAATATCTATAACATCCCACTTCACCACACCACAGTTGTGTCAATTTTTCTCTGGACCTCTTGTTTTGGATAAACTTTTATCAGAAGCTCGTCTTTCAGTGAGCTAATGGTTTTGTTGTAATTGCTGTTCTATCTGCTTGCATTATTATTGTGATAAAATTAACCGTGATACAACGTTAAAATATCTCCAAAGATAAAATGTAGGGATAAAAATAATTCGTAAGCTACTAGAAGACATGATCGCCCATGCCGCGGGTCACTACCCGCCATGGAAATTAACTTGCTAGACGTGAAGGCAAAACGTTTACCCTTGTAGACGGGATGAGAACGGAGATCAAAAAGAAAAATATGACTGAACACGTGCTTGAAACTAGCAAGACTAAAAAGACGCAATTGGTGGGGAAAGGAAAAAAAATTCACGTCCCCAAGTTGACACGAGGTAAAGAAATGGACAAAAGGGACCTTAGCTATTATACGCAACAGTCATTTCTTGGACGCTTTTACGATACTTAGCCCTTTTATTTGAATTCAGCGGCAAACGCATTACAGAAGATGCTCGAACATATTTCAAAAAAAAAAAAAAAAAACAACTAACCTTGAAAAGTAACTTTTTCTTAATAATAATGTTAGGAATATAAAACCTAGCTGGCCTGATGGCCCATCTTGAGCAGAGAAATAATATGCTTTCATTTATACAGACGGATAGATAATAATGAAGATATTGACAAAAGACTGTGTTGTTCATATCAGCGAGCGACTGCATTGAAACAAAAAAATGTCACTAATTTTCAAAAAATTGCGGCCTTGAGACTCAAGTGCTAAAATCTAGATGAATGAAAGAGAGGGGGAATTAGTGGAAAGTTGTGGCTAAAAATAACTCTAGAGGCAGATTCGTGTAGGAAATGCATGTATAAACAAGTGTGTTTTTGTAAAAAACGCAAGTAGAGACAGACGGACCAACAGACAATAATACATACTTGACTGAGGTATGACTGAATTGACTTTTGGTAGGAGGTTTGAAATTTGAAAAGGAAAAAAAGGCGGTGATTGGCCACAGATAAACATATTATCGGCGCTCAGACGCGCATTTTGCCATTCATCATAAGTTGTCCAGTAGTAGACACAGTAATTCTTCAGTGGTGTGATTCCCAGAAGCTAATTGCAATATTTAGAGGGACGCCATACTAGAGCCAGCAGCTCAGCTGAGTTTTGCTAGCATATAACTGTGTTCTCTATTCATAATTCTGGTAAGACTGAAAGTATTTCTTTGTATATTTTAATATTGTTTAATGTTTCGAGTGATTTGATACTGCCATATCATAATCTATCCCTTACAACAAGTAAGGATTCGCTCTAGATCCCCAGCCCCAGTTCAGGGTCTAGAGACAAACAAAATACATAAACGCCAGCAAGGATTATGAAGGGCGGATCAAGTGTTGAGATCAGTGGAACATATCACCTATCCTATTCAATGGCAGGAAGCTAATGAACATATTTCAGAATATGTAGTCTTGGGGAACTTATACTATGTGAAACCAACTTGGTAAGATGTGCTGTATGGTCAGAGAGATCTGACCCCGTCTATGTGGTGTTGTTGTGTAGTGTTGAGTGTAGAAGTGGCTCAGGAGGTAGAGTTCTGACACATGACCCAATACTTTTATTTCAGAACTGTGAGTTTTTTATTTGGCACCAAAGTGGTGTCAAATGCTGTGTTGAAAAATACAAGTGTGGACCCGTGCAGTCGAGTATTTTGGCAGAGCAGCCTTAGATTGCCCCCAAGCACGGAGAGGTGGGGCCACCAGATTCCAGCACCAGAACTACTCAGTCAAAGATACGTGAGCGTCTGGCCTGCTGGACATTCACCAACTTATTTAATAACTAACACCCAATTATATTCCCATCAACTAGAACATACCATGTTGATAAATAAACTTGTATTTTTCCCATCAGTAAATGGACAATGTTTGGTAGTCATAGACTGGGAGTGATGAAGCCACCCCAACAGCACATCCATTAATCGTTCTCCCAGATAAATTACAAATATAAACAGTAGTAATATTAACTAGTCTTGTAAAATTCATATGTACACACCTTTCATTTATTATGCCATATATTCATGCATTTCATTCATAATTTCAAAACCTTTCATATGTTCTGACCAAAATAAAACCTTGGTTCAGAACAAATAAACTTAAAGAAAATTTAATATCAAAATTTTAAACAGCTTGAGTTAGTTCAGTGTGTTATAAATTTTATTAATATTATTAGACTTATTAAATATCTGTGTGTGTGTTTGTATATACTAATACAACACCTTACATTTCAGTACCCTAGATTTTTAACGTAGCCACATTCATTAGTAAAAAAAGATATGTGTGAGGTCGTAAGTGGTAGCAAGAAGGGCCTTCTGTAAATTCACAGCTACATTTATCTCAGGAGCCTTCACAGCTGACCTCATGCATCACACTAGGTAATATCACAACCATACAGTACCATCAAATCCACTACATATATTGGGGTCTCTTGTCCAGGGATAATTAGCTTAGCAGTAATATTAGGATCTCCTGGTGGGAGAATTAAATTAGGGGAACACATTGTAAAAATTAAGTGTCCCTTAAAATTAAAAGTGAAAATAAAAGTTGGTGAATCTTCACAGCCAGTGGTAATTAATTAGTTAACTGGCTAATTAGAATTACTTTAGACTATAGTAATTAGAATTACTTTAGTGGTTGGAATTGTTACCTTGATCATTGTATTTTGTGTGATGGCGGAGCTGGCAAAGTTCAGATCAGCTGCTGTGCTAACGGCAAAGGATATGGGAATGGATGGTCAGGTTTTAATTCAATATGTAACGGCTGAATGTGATAAGTATATTGAACGGGAAGAAAGAAGATTAGAAAAAGAGGCTGAAAGAAAATTAGAGTCTGAAAGGTTGGCTGAAGAGAAGAGGTTAGAGGCTGAAAAAGAAATTAAGAGGCTGCAGATTGAGGCAGAAGAAAAACGACAGCAAAGGGAAGCAGAAGAAAAAAGATTGACTGCCGAAAGGGAGGCAGAAGAAAAAAGATTGACTGCCGAAAGGGAGGCAGAAGATAGAAGGTTGCAAAGGGAGCACGAATTACGACTAAGGGAGCTGGAGTTACAAGGCCAGGCTCCTGAAAATGGTGCCAGCCCTTTTGCCTCAGATGCTACGCCCAGTCTGGGAGCCTCAACATCAGCTATGGGGTTTCATTTAGACCATTTTGTTGAAAAAGACGATGACATCGAGGGGTACCTCGGACGTTTTGAGTTATTAGCTACTACATATGGGTTAGAGAGAGAGAGGTGGAGTTTAAAGTTATCACAGGGACTGAGAGGTACTTCTTATGAAGTCTTCGCAAAAATGAACAGAGAAGACCAAGACAATTATGACATGTTAAAGCAGGCTTTGTTATTGAGGTACGAAAAAAATGGTGAATTTTATCGTAAGAAATTTAGAAATGCCAAACTGTTGTCTGGGGAGACATACCACCAATTCTCTGCCAGACTGGAAACCTATTTGGAGAAATGGACGGCTCTGGGGAAGACCCAAGATCTTAAGGAGATGATCATGATAGAGCAATTGAGAGAGTCCATGGCTCCAGACATGAGAAAATTTCTCATGGAACAAGGTGCAGAGAAGTTGGGGGAGGTTTTAAATGTCGCTGAGAGGTATCAGGCAGCCCAGGCAGAGGTAAGTGGCTCTAAAAAGAAGCACATAGAAACTTTTAAAGCTCCACAGCCATTTAATAAATTTGAAAATAGAGAACAGGGTAATAAGGGCAGGACAAACTTTGAACGGCCAAGAAATGACTATCGAGACAGAAACTCACAGTTCAATGACCAAAAATCCAATGAAAGAAAACCGTTTAACCAAGGAAAAAGATGGTGTAAATGGTGCAAGAAAGATAACCATAACACCGAATTTTGTAGAAGGAAACCTTCAAACATTGCTGCAATGAAGTCGGGGACTCAAAGATTAAAGGTTAATCCTAATGGACAGCAGGAACCTTATCACCCCCCAGTTTGTGAGGATGTTATTTGTAATGGGGTCACCATAAGGTGCCTTTATGATACAGGTTTGGATTATGATTCAGTTGTGAAGTCTAGCCTAGTGGACCCAAGTCAGTATACCACAGAAACAGTGGAAATACAAGGGGCAACTAAGGACATACCACTCATGACACTTCCCATCGCAAGGATAACGGTGAAAACTCGCTATGTGGAAGGAGAAATCAGAGCAGCAGTGATAGATGAACCAATCTACCCTCTGATATTGGGGTGTAGATACGTCTTCTTGGGGAATCCCGAGAGACCTGTGATCATGGCGACAGTGCAGACCAGGTCACAGAAGAAGGAGGAAGAAGGTGAACCTATAAATGCTCATCCAGAGGAGATGAGGAAGGCGCAGGCTGAGGATAGGACACTCAAGCCATGTTTTAAAAAATTGCCCAAATGCCACACACCTCCGAGCAAGGGGGGAATATTTTATGAAGAACAAATTATTATACAGGAAGACAGGAACTAGATCCACTGGTCACGGACAGTTGGTTCTTCCCAAGGTATATAGGGCAAATTTAATAAGGAGCTTACATGTTGGAAAAGATGGTGACCATGAGAAAGTCGGTACCATCTGCCAAAAGATTGCTCGAAAATACTATTGGCCCGACGTAAATGTCGATATTGAAAACTTTGTAGAAGCATGTGGCGTATTTCATGAGGGAACACCCACAAAGGGAAAATATGTGCAGGACCTAGAAACGCCACGGGGCAAAATTAGGCCTGGAAGGAAAACTAATTATACTCAGGTAGACAAAGTGGAATGGGAGCCCCCTTTTCACACCCAGTCTTCACTTGAATGGATTAACATGGCCACTATGCGACGAGTACAAAGAAGAAATTTAACCCAGAATAAGCTGACAATCCCTCGGTCAGGATTATATAAACTGGATGAAACTAAAAGAGAGCGAAGATCTCTCATAAGCAATCTAAAGTGGGAAGATAAACCCAAGAAAAAAATTGGTAGTGGTCGATTTGTGAGTGATGATTCTAGGAAGAAAAGTCCTCACTATAATGCTTCTAATGGACGGGACCCGATGGGTGCCATGAAAAATAAATATGGAAAATTAAAAATCCAGATGTAGCACTATTAAGGACCTGGACAGATGAGAAGGCGGAAGAGACTGTTACCTCATCTTATCAATACGTGAACGAACTGACCACTCGTCTGAAAGCTGGATGGAAACTGGCAAATGATAATTTGAAACAAGCCAGGAAGAAACATGCAGCATATTTTAATAGGAAGGCAAAGGACAGAGAACTAGCTGTGGGAGAGAAGGTGCTGCTTCTACTACCCGGTAGCCAGAATAAATTACAAATTGGATGGCAAGGTCCATATACGGTTCTAGAGAAGGTGTCTAGAACAAACTATAAAATTGACAAAAAGGGGAAGGAGAAAGTTTATCATGTAAACCTGTTAAAGAAGTATCTGGACAGACCACTCCAGGAAAGCACCCCCTTACTGACCTTGGCTATCGCAACTCAAATGCAAAAGGAACCACTCACCTCACATGAATACCCATTACATCCTTGTGAAACAGCAGCACAGGTAAAAGTCAGTAAGCACCTGACTAAAAACCAGAGGGAGAGAGTTCAACAGGTTCTGGAGGAACATACAGATGTATTAACAGATAAACCAGGCCATACAAATTTGCTACAGTATGACATGAAACTGGTAGACTCAAACCCAATCTGTATGAGAGCCTATTCTATTCCGTTCGCGAAGGAGAAGGCATTGAAGGAAGAAATAGATTATTTGTTGAAGGAGGGGATTATTTCACACAGTGAATCATCTTTTAGCTCCAGTGTCGTTTTGTTGAGGAAACCGTCTGGGGAACACAGACTGTGCATAGATTACAGGAAACTGAATGCTGTCACAGAAGGACAAGTGGATCCATTACCAGACACAAAACAGTTATTTGCCAGATTAAACAAGGCAAAATACTTTTCAAAGGTGGATCTTAGTAAAGGCTATTACCAGATTCCAGTGAAGCCTGAAGTGAGACCTTATTTAGCATTTAGCACATCGGAAGGACATTATGAATTCAACATGCTACCATTCGGACTGAAAAATGCTCCGAGTGTATTTTCAAGGATGATGCGCAAATTGTTGGATCCCCTGAATAACCATGTATCACGAATTTCATGGATGATATTCTCGTCGCCACAGAGACATTTGAAGAACACATTGACGCTCTAAAAATGTTATTTAATAGGCTTAGGGAGGCGAACTTAACTGCTAGGCCAACAAAATGTTGTATTGGATGCAAAGAGTTGGAATTCTTGGGACACACTGTATATCAGGGTAACATGACCCCTGATCCCAAGAACTTGGAAAAACTGCAGAGAGCACCTAGACCACAAACAAAAAAGGACGTGCGATCATTCGTGTCGTTATGCGGATTTTATCAAAAATACATCAAAGATTTTAACTCTATTTGTGCTCCTCTGACTGATCTGACTCGCAAGGGACTTCCAGATAAAATTATTTGGACTGCGCAAAGTGAATTAGCGTTCCAAGACTTAAAGGAAAAACTCACTAGCAAGCCTATTCTCAAACTGCCTGATTTGACACAGGACTTTGTCGTAAGAACAGATGCAAGTAATGTAGGACTCGGGGCGGCTTGTTGCAAAGATCATCTTCACCTGATGGGGAACTGAACCCAGTCGCTTATGCAAGCCGCAAATTGAATAAGGCGGAACAAGGATATTCCACAAGCGAAAAAGAATGTTTAGCGTTAATCTGGGCAATAAAGAAGTTTCAAATCTATCTGTATGGTAGGACTTTTGTGGTCCAGACGGATCATCAGCCCCTCGTATTCTTATCTCAGGCTAAGCATGAAAACGCAAGATTGCTGAGGTGGTCTTTATTGCTTCAACCTTATCAGTTTAGTATCCAATATATCCCAGGCAAATTGAATGTCGGTGCAGATTTCCTCAGTCGGCACCCCTGTGATCAAATTAGAGTAGTGGCAGGCGTGAGGAGTAATTTTATCTATGTGTATCACTGGTTTTGGAACTTGCCGTAGGCATGTTTTCAAGTGGGGAGATGTGTGATAAAATTAACCGTGATACAACGTTAAAATATCTCCAAAGATAAAATGTAGGGATAAAAATAATGCGTAAGCTACTAGAAGACATGATCGCCCATGCCGCGGGTCACTACCCGCCATGGAAATTAACTTGCTAGACGTGAAGGCAAAACGTTTACCCTTGTAGACGGGATGAGAACGGAGATCAAAAAGAAAAATATGACTGAACACGTGCTTGAAACTAGCAAGGCTAAAAAGACGCAATTGGTGGGGAAAGGAAAAAAAAATTCACGTCCCCAAGTTGACACGAGGTAAAGAAATGGACAAAAGGGACCTTAGCTATTATACGCAACAGTCATTTCTTGGACGCTTTTACGATACTTAGCCCTTTTATTTGAATTCAGCGGCAAACGCATTACAGAAGATGCTCGAACATATTTCAAAAAAAACAACTAACCTTGAAAAGTAACTTTTTCTTAATAATAATGTTAGGAATATAAAACCTAGCTGGCCTGATGGCCCATCTTGAGCAGAGAAATAATATGCTTTCATTTATACAGACGGATAGATAATAATGAAGATATTGACAAAAGACTGTGTTGTTCATATCAGCGAGCGACTGCATTGAAACAAAAAATGTCACTAATTTTCAAAAAATTGCGGCCTTGAGACTCAAGTGCTAAAATCTAGATGAATGAAAGAGAGGGGGAATTAGTGGAAAGTTGTGGCTAAAAAATAACTCTAGAGGCAGATTCGTGTAGGAAATGCATGTATAAACAAGTGTGTTTTTGTAAAAAACGCAAGTAGAGACAGACGGACCAACAGACAATAATACATACTTGACTGAGGTATGACTGAATTGACTTTTGGTAGGAGGTTTGAAATTTGAAAAGGGGGAAAGGCGGTGATTGGCCACAGATAAACATATTATCGGCGCTCAGACGCGCAATTTTGCCATTCATCATAAGTTGTCCAGTAGTAGACACAGTAATTCTTCAGTGGTGTGATTCCCAGAAGCTAATTGCAATATTTAGAGGGACGCCATACTAGAGCCAGCAGCTCAGCTGAGTTTTGCTAGCATATAACTGTGTTCTCTATTCATAATTCTGGTAAGACTGAAAGTATTTCTTTGTATATTTTAATATGGTTTAATGTTTCGAGTGAATTGATACTGCCATATCATAATCTATCCCTTACAACAAGTAAGGATTCGCTCTAGACCCCCAGCCCCAGTTCAAGGTCTAGAGACAAACAAAATACATAAACGCCAGCAAGGATTATGAAGGGCGGATCAAATGTTGAGATCAGTGGAACATATCACCTATCCTATTCAATGGCAGGAAGCTAATGAACATATTTCAGAATATGTAGTCTTGGGGAACTTATACTATGTGAAACCAACTTGGTAAGATGTGCTGTATGGTCAGAGAGATCTGACCCCGTCTATGTGGTGTTGTTGTGTTGTGTTGAGTGTAGAAGTGGCTCAGGAGGTAGAGTTCTGACACATGACCCAATACTTTTATTTCAGAACTGTGAGTTTTTTATTTGGCACCAAAGTGGTGTCAAATGCTGTGTTGTAAAATACAAGTGTGGACCCGTGCAGTCTAGTATTTTGTCAGAGCAGCCTTATATTGCCCCCAAGCACGGAGAGGTGGGGCCACCAGATTCCAGCACCAGAACTACCCAGTCAAAGATACGTGAGCGTCTGGCCTGCTGGACATTCACCAACTTATTTAATAACTAACACCCAATTATATTCCCATCAACTAGAACATACCATGTTGGGAAATAAACTTGTATTTTTCCCATCAGTAAATGGACAATGTTTGGTAGTCATAGACTTGGAGTGATGAAGCCACCCCAACAGCACATCCATTAATCGTTCTCCCAGATAAATTACAAATATAAACAGTAGTAATATTAACACAGCCGATAGAATAGTCTGGCGCTCTCTCTTCCAAACCTCTACACCTCACGGTAGAAGGGGAACGACTAAGTAAGTAAGTAAGTAAGTAATATTAACTAGTCTTGTAAAATTCATATGTACACACCTTTCATTTATTATGCCATATATTCATGCATTTCATTCATAATTTCAAAACCTTTCATATGTTCTGACCAAAATAAAACCTTGGTTCAGAACAAATAAACTTAAAGAAAATTTAATATCAAAATTTTAAACAGCTTGAGTTAGTTCAGTGTGTTATAAATTTTATTAATATTATTGGACTTATTAAATATCTGTGTGTGTGTTTGTATATACTAATACAACACCTTACATTTCAGTACCCTAGATTTTTAACGTAGCCACATTCATTAGTAAAAAACATATGTGTGAGGTCGTAAGTGGTAGCAAGAAGGGCCTTCTGTAAATTCATAGCTACATTTATCTCAGGAGCTTTCACAGCTGACCTCATGCATCACACTAGGTAATATCACAACCATACAGTACCATCAAATCCACTACATATATCATTGGGGGGGGGGGGGGGGGGGGGGGGGGGGGGGGGGGGGGGGGAGGGGGGGCGGGGGGGGGGGGGGGGGGGGGGGGGGGGGGGGAGGGGGGGGGGGGGGGGGGGAGAAGAGAAAAAGGGGGGGGGATGTGTAAGGGGTGTTTTGTAATGTCTTTTTAAATATAATTATTATGATGTGCTAGATACGCGAGTGGAGAGACAAACAAAAGCAGGAAAACAGAAAACACAGACTAAAAAGAGATTAGCAGAAACACAGACAAAAATAGAATGCTTTTCTGAGAAAACATGAACAACACTATCAAGGCACTCTGGGTGCTCAGATTAGGCCCAGGTCATTTTAGATTCAGCGCCACCCCCCCCCCCCCCCCCCCCCCCTTCCAATTTTTTGGGAAAAGGGGTAACAAATATTTTAGTGTAAAGAAAGGCATGTAAAATAAAAGTGAGGTGGTGACATTCCCCTCTACCCCCACTTTTGAGGTGTGATCCAGACCAATAGGTCCCCTAAGTCTCTTTCCCACCGCCGTAAGACCTGACTGAATTAACAAAATGCCTAGTCAATTTTACAAGGACACTGCCGTCACGACACGTGACTTTTGTCCTTATTATTCTCTGACACAATCGTTTGAAGATCGGGGGGTGCTGGGGACTGACGGCTGCTGAAAACTGACGGCTGCTGGAGACTGGCGGTTGCTGATTTTAGGGATAGATTTAATGTGAATTCTGAAAACAATATGGCAGTAGTGGCCCATGATGTTGTAAGATGAGACGTAATGTTGCCTCATACTAGCAAAAATATGTCGATAATTTCAGGACAATGATCCATTATCCCCATTATGTCTGTATACGGCTGAGAGACTAGCTTCAGCGTTCAAATCCTATTACAGCATCTCGTGTCACATCAGCCATGTTATAGACTTCCTGATATAGTTAAACCACGGCTATATTAGGCTAAAATGCTGCGATGGATATTCAACAGGGGGAAGTTGTGTGATGTAGTGATGTGTGAAACATGTAGTAATTAGCTAAGTAATTAGTCATATTGCTGCCACCAACAGCTGGCTTTTTTACTTTCTTGATTACCGTTCTTTCTGCCTGCCTGATAATTATCTTTTCCATAACAGCGTTGTGAAATTCTCGCTCCAATTTCTTCAGACCTCTCCCCGTCTTTTCTCAGCTTGTGTCTAGACATTAAGATCGTAAAATCCAGAAACATAACACTAGATATCACTGCACTAGAGAGGCAGAGAGGGAGAGAAGTAAATTATGTTTCCAAATGCCAATGGCCAATGAAAGATTCAATCACCCAAATATAACTAGTTATAATACTTAAAGTAGAAAGTTAATCACACAAAACAGTGCATGGCTGATGAGATTTTAGAATTAACTGACAAGAGAAAAAAAATGTAAAGCTAAGACATGAAAGAAAGAAAGAAAGATTTGAAAGAAAGAAAGAAAGAAAAAGCTAGTCGTAAATTCTGTACCAAGGTATCATTCACCAAAGGGAAACTGAAAGATTCAATCAACCAAGCATCAAAATCTACAACGTCTAAAGTAAAAAGTCAAGCTCATAAAAAGTGGATGAACCGACAAGATCTTATAAGTAATTGACAAGAGAAGAAAATGTATAGCTAAGTCATAAAGAGATCAACAAAGAATTAAACAACGATGGAAAGAAGCGAAAGCAGTGACTGAGATAGAAGTGTGAAAATGTAGACAGTCAATATCATAGTCCAGACAGGTAATATATGTATAAACAAGTTCAAGATCTCACAGGTAAAAGAACTTGCACATCAAGAACTTCCTTCAAAACTAAAGACGGCAACATTAGCATAAACAAAGAGAAAATACTGGATATCCAATACCATAATTCCCGCCGTTAGGTACTTTGGTCGGTCGGTCTGTCACACTTTGCACACCGTCATTTGCGCACTTTTTTCTGTTTTCGAGAGAGTGCATTAACTTACGAGCACAGCTAAGGGGGTGCAACTGTGGTTGAAAGTTAGGCAATAATTGTATTGTTTCCCCTTATATGTACTCTCGCGAAAAATAGCAAAGTGTGACGGTGTGCATTAAATGAACAGACAATCAAGATACTCTTCTGTCCAGTTTCATTCGGGAAACGGATTTAACTCGTCATTTTTCTTAAAAATAATCTTAAAATGTAAGTTTCTGATTATTTCTTCGAGACAAAATTTTAATTTAAAGTATTGCAGACTTATTATTATGGATCAAAATGATAGGATGGCTAAAAGGAAGAGACGATCGCGTCATTCACAGTGAGCAAGCGAGACTGTAGAAGAAGAAGCAATGTAATACATGTAACAGAAACAACACACTATAATTAAAAACCTGCCAACTTTGGCGGGTTGTTGCTAGTAGTAAATTAAATAATAAAGAAAGTGCGCAATTGTACAATCAGAAGCAATAGCGGACCATCAGTGATGAAAGAATTCATAAATGGGTTCTTGTGCAGAATAGCAAGATGAAATGGTATGACAATATTAACGGAACTAATGATAAGAACTAGACAAATGATAGTGAGCCAAAGACGCCTGCGACGGAGAAGGCTCACATTGAGATAACTAGTGGATAGTGATGTTTTCTGGAATCCTCAGAGTATGAATACATAGAGGCAGATCTAAGAAAAAACACGACGCAGGAAACTGGATACAGACCTAAAAGGTTAAAGAGGACATGGAAAGACCGTGAGCGGATGGCGCAAGTTTAGTGTAACTTGTTGAAGGCCTTTGATCTACATAGAACTGAAGTGCAGGGATGATGAATATGAATAATGAACGAAGGTAAGAATGCAATGAGCACATGAAGGCAAGAATGTCTTCAATATCTGTTAACAACAGACACAAAATAATTATAGATTTACACCAGAAAATTTTTACCTTTTTTGAGCCGTGGACTCCTTAATTGTCCAGTGAAGACTATGGATCACTTTTGATCGTCCTGTGAAGGCTATGGATTACTTTGATTGTCCAGTGAAGACTATGGGCCCCTTTAATTGTCAAATAGAGACTTTGAGCAACTTTGATTGCCCAATGATGGTTATGGACCCCTTTGATTGTCCAATGAAGGCTATGGGTCTCTTTGATTGTCCGATGAAGACTATAGACACCTTTGATTGTCCGATAAAAGCTATGTGCTCCTTTAATTGCCCGATAAAGACTAACAACCCCTTTGATTGTGCAGTTAAGTCTATTGGGGCGTCTGAATGACAGAAGAAGACTGTTGGACCCTTTGATTGTTCAGGGAATGCTGTGGATCCCATTGATTGTCCTATTACGACTATGGACTGCTTGGGAAAAAAATTTACTTAAAAGCGTAATAAACAACTTTACATTCTACATTTTAGGTTATACACACGTACCCCCTAGAATCCATTCAATAATCCTCTAGTGGTCCATGAACCACAGGTTAAGAACCCTTGCCTCAAGACCAATGTAAGGTTGACAAAGTGATTATGTTTTCTGCGATCTATGACACTGGCGAGATTCCATATCAGAAATCTAAGTCAGTATTCATGGCATTGACAGAACAATCTGGACTCACTGATAGTGAGCAATATCGAACAGTTAGCTTCTTAAGTGATATCACGATGCCATTATTTAAAGTTGTATTTTAAGGAGGCGAAATTTAAAAACAAATAAGATATCTGTATTTGTTGAAGGAAAAGGAACTAAAAACCATGTTTTCATAATTCAGGACCAAAAAAAAACGAAAAACAAAAGAAACTCGGTGGTAGTGGATAAAGATCTATACTCTCCTTTATCGACTTCACCAAGACATGTAACGCAGTAAGACATTAGAAATGGTTTTTATTTTAAAAACATGCTTGCCAATCTCCACATAGACACATGTCGCATGGAGATTTATGATCAATAAATTTTCTATATTCTTTTCTTTTTTTACCCGTGTCCTCTACTTTATTATTGCTCTTTTATCCTTTTCCTGTTTTTTCGCATTCGTTCGTTTGCGACAAAATATATTTTCCCATTCTAACGTTTACCTGTTTCTTTTCTCTTACTGAGAACGCATTTTATTACGTCAGATGTCAGTCTCTGCAGGTGAGCGAATAGTGCGAAATTCGTCTCGATAGACATGGGATGGCAGACATATCGTCTAACATTTTCATCTGACACGGCGTCCTTCGGCCAGTTTCTTGGCCTGAGGTGTGGAAAGCGCCAGACATACATCGCCCAGAATAGCCGTATGTCGGAGAAGGCGTTAAGACGCGTATTGACAAGTTATGGCAGGCTTCTGAGTTAATGTGAAGTGTTAGGAGAGGGGGAGATACCGGCGCTATTTCGGATTTCGAAATACGAGGGGCGTTCAGAAAGTAATGCACCACATCGTTTTTCTCAGGAGCTGTTTATTCAAAAAGCATGAAATTTATACACAATATACATGGATATGTCATGTAAACATCGGTATTATTCAACATAATCCCCATCAACTTGTACGGCTTTATGCCAGCGCGAAACAAGTGCATGTATTCCTAGCCCGTACCAGATTTTGTCTTAATCATGTAGCCATTTCTTCGCTGCATGAATCACTCCTTCATCATCTTCAAACCTTGTCCCACGGAGTGCAACTTTAAGTGGACCAAATAGATGAAAATCAGAGGGTGCCAAATCGGGACTATAGGACTATGGGGTAGTACAGTCCAACCCAATTTTGTGATTGCTTCCCGTGTTGCCAGACTTGTGTGAGGTCGCGCATTGTCGTGAAGGATAAGCAGGTATGCTGGATTCTTGTGCGGCCGAACTCTGCGAAAACGTTGATTGAGTTTTTTCAATGTCTTAATGTAAGCTTGCGAATTGATTGTCTCTCCTCTTGGCATAACGTCCACAAGAATCGCACCTTCAATGTCCCAAAAGACAGTGATCATGACCTTTCCAGCTGAAGGAATTGTCTTGAATTTCTTTCTTCGTGGTGATTGCGGATGATGCCACTCCATTGACTGTCTTTTTGTCTCAGGTTCAAAATGATGTGCCCAGGTTTCGTCACCTGTAACGATCTTAGCCAAAATGTTCTCTCCATCAGCATTGAAACGCTCCAACAATTCAGAAGAAATTGCTTTCCTTTGCAATCGGTGGTCATTTGTGAGACTTCGAGGAACCCATCTTGCGCAAACCTTAGAAAATCCGAGAGTTTTTATAACTGCATTTGCACTACCAATGCTGACTGACAGCTGTAAGGCCAATTGTTGAGTAGTGATTCGCCTATCAGTAAGAATAATGCCCTCAGCGCATTTCAACATTTCTGCGTTGGTGGCTGTGGCAGGACGTCCACAGCGCGGCCGATCAAGCAGCTCCGTATCTCCACTTCCTGATTCTTTGATTCTGTTAACCCAGCGACTGACTGTACTCCTGTCGACTGCAAAACTTCCTTACACATCACACAGACGCTTGTGAATGTTCACAACAGTTTCCTTCTCTGCAACGAGAAATTCTATCACAATTCGCTGCTTATAACGCAAGTTGCTAACACGCTCCATTTCAACGGTTTATGGCAGCCGTATTATTTGGCCGGTTGCGGTGCAATTTTGTGCACACAATTGGCACATGCCATATTTGAAGTGTGCAAAATTTCATGCTTCTATCTTCATTATTAGCTGAGAAAAACGTTGTGGTGCATTACTTTCTGAACGCCCCTCGTAACATGGGATGCTTTGTCTGTTTCATATATCCTAGCAGGAGTTTAAACGTGACTTCATTCTGTTCTCCAAATTTGCAGTAGACAGGTTGTTTCGTGCTAAAGAGAATAAGCTGTATAGCGAAGTCTGAGTTTGTTTCGGAAATTTTGCCGAGCTTCTAGACTACCAATAAATATAAGCGTATCATTCTAAGTTTGTGCGATCGCCTGTAGTTCTGTGTGGAGGTAATTATTATTAATATCTATTGTGTTGAGTGATCTAGTGATAAATCGCTTATTTTCATCTTACTAGTTAGATTTCTGTGCAGAAGAAATTAATATTAAGTCTGTTATATTCGCTAGTCGACATGTTACAGTTGAAAGCAGAATATATTATAATTTCTAGCTTAAACTCATGCAGCTGTAAATGAATTAAATTAAACTGCGAATAATCAGTCGAGAATATTTTAACTAACTTATAACTGCACTGATTCATCATTGAGTATTGACGAAATACGTATGTATTTCTAATTCATGATGGATGATTTTGTGAATATAACTTATTTCACGGGAGATTTAATTGATACGACAAGCTCTACGCTTGCAAGTTATAATGTAAGTTATAACCGAGGGAATAGTATGTATAAGTATTTTATGTGTTGTTTTCTCTTTATTCAGTGAAACTGGGGTGACCCAACTTTGCCAGCGATGAGTACTGAGTAGTATCTGTGAAGAACATAAACATTTTATTCTTAAAGACGTGGGTGTATAAAGTAAAACCTGTCTGGCATTGCATTGGCATCCAGAACGACAGAGTACCCATTCCATAAACTTTAAGATTTAAGTAAAGTAACGGGCCTATCGCGCCAGATTTAATTCTTTCTGAGAGAAACCTCAAGTACATTTCAGCCCTTGTGGCAAGTAAAATATTACAATCAATAAACATTCCGACGGAGTTGTGACTAGTATGTGGTGTGACCAAATAAAATCCTATACTGAGAAAAGGCAGTTACCTGCCATTTCTAGTTACTAGAAATCTAAGCTATTGACACTTTGCTCGCTGTTAACGTTCGTGCCTGTGTGGTGGGTTTAGATGTTAAAAGGTTAAGTTATAATTGTCTACAGATGTGAGGTCAGCTATGCAAGTCCCTGAGTCTAATTGTTGCTGAAGTTGTTCTCAGGGTACCTGTCTGCTACCACCCTACGACCTCAATCTGCTATATATTTTGATCCTAATTATATGTTATGGTGTCTGGATGTTATCTGGCTAGGTGTCTAGGGTAATATGCAATGTATCGTTAATACAATGACAACAACTACACCTATAACTTAATGAACAAGTAATTAAACAAGTCACTGGGTAAATTTTGAATGATAATATTTTTCACAATTTTATTTTCCTGTATCTCAATTGCTGGGATACAGGACTGTTTAAACTCAAAATATAAGGCAATTTATTTACAGCAAAGTAAATTAAAACAACAACTGTGTCTGTTAATATTAATCTAAATTGTTTCTGACTGGGAGTGTTCTGATGAAGCAATAACTCCTATGAAGGGACACGCTTCTGAGGGACGACTTGTATCATCATGTCAAGACTACTGATTGATATAATAATGATGGAGAGTATGGTTAAATGAACTAACACACGCCCGTGGACAATTGGGCTTAACTTTATTTCCTGGAACACTGTGATGTCCTTCTCACAACCACCTTCTTCACGACTGCAACGTCTGAACCCTGCTTCAGAACTCTTTGGATTTAAGGCAGACAGGTAATTTTTGCCTCGAGCTTGCAGCTTCAGAAGTACGTATATTTTGGTATGTGGCTCACTGATTGTTTCACGATGAAACCCTGAAATCAGAGGATTAAGGCTTCCTCAGAACATCAAACACCTATCTCCATCTCTAAACAATTAAACATTATCAACAGTTTCAAGATCAGTGGAGTGCTACATAAATAGCTATCGTTCCTATCTGATTTGGTGCCCTATTCATCATCAGGTAATCTTCAAACATCCGTTTGATACATTCCTTGTCATAGAAGAAATTATAGTTAATTATATAAAGTCATGTGCAAACACTGTGACTTGCTGAAGACGGCCAGTGGTTTTCTGGCCTACCAATTATAATAATGTCATATTTTATTTCCAACTATGTCTTTTCATTCACTCCCACAGTTTAAGTAAGCCTGCCTGGCTTTTAACAGAAATGGTAATCTTCCCTAATAACACTTGTGGCATAACACAAAGTATTTAGTTTGGCGCCTTTCTGGTGTTGGCTCTACCCATCAATAATGCATACACATTCAATAATACAAATACATATCAATAATAAGGTGTACATAAATGTTTATCTTACCGCATCAATGAAATAATACACAATTTGTAGGTTAACCGGCGATTAATGATCACATTCAGATCGCCACTGATGCAGAACAGCGAAGGCAATGGTCATGTATTTCTTGCATCTGATGCTAACACTACTTGTGAGATTTTTATCTTCGAGTGGCAACTAACGCTGGTTTCAAATCGTTTTTATTACTCCTATTAGTCTATTCTACCACAGCCAATCGAATTATATTATGCCCACTAGCCTCTTTTTTTCAAAAATAAATTACACTTTCAAAAAAATGTAACGTTCCCCCCTCCCCCCCCCCCTTCCCAAGACTGGCAAAGTTGAGTGAGGACATCAATGCGTCTGTCTCTCTGTCTTGCTTGTACGCGTTTTGCCTAATGCAAAACGTTTTCGTTAGATTTAAATTGTCACTACGGGTAGGAGACAAAGCGGTGGGGTTTCCTCTCATTCAATAGCAGATACTTTTGGGGAAAACAATATGCCATAGCAACAACGTAACTAACGCCAAGTAGTTTTATTCAAACTCCCAACCATTCATTCCCGTTTAATGTTAGACTAAGCAAGTCTGTAACGTCAGCTGTCGCCTGTCGTTCTAGTTCGAGATTAAAAAACCAACGCTTGTCAAGGTTGCATTTTTCCGTCTCTCATTTCACTCCTCCATTTCTTTATTCTCTCACTCCATTTGAAACTAACTATGCATTTCGGTCTGTCAAAAGGCTTTTATTGTAGTGGAAATTGGTATTGCGGAGAGGTGAAAAGCTAACAGTTTTGTGTATCGTTTACTATGGCGTTTCTGCTTGTTAGAACCAACACGACTGCGGGCGATGGTGACGATGTTGAACACACCTCCCTATTTTATCTCTATAGTATTTGAATTTATAAGCAGTAATATTTTATCTATTTGATCGGGGTATCAGGGATCTTACTACAGCCTGGACAATTTTAATGTGACAGAACAAGATATCCCTAATTAAGAAATACCAATGAAACGTTCCCTGAAGAAGCGAATTCAACCTATCTTTTTGGAGCTGGGGTTCCCTTGGCCAATGTCTAACCCTGGAGATTCTGTATGTGCAAGTTCTAAAATTTTTTGTCCAGAAGTTGCTACCAAAGCTGTAAGTAAGAAGGAAAGCTAGTGATCACGGCTGACTAAATAGAGTGAATGCAGGACTGAGCGATTCTTTTATTGTTGTATTTTGGCACCCATTTTTGTTGTCTTAAATTTCTTTATGCAACTGTTGTTGCTAACAATATTTTTCCTTAGGATAGATCAGATTATCCAAGCCTGTTCATACCTGTAAAGGGAAATCTTAGACTAAATCATATGTATCCGTGACTCTTTGGGGCTATCACTTTTCTTCTAACAGGACTGTGGGCTAAAAATCGAGGGAAAAGATCATAACAATGGGTATATCATTCTTATAGCAATTCATTAACTTTATGACTATTTGTATATGTTTGATGTAATTTTATATGTTGTGATGGAAGTTTATTTTGATAATTAAACTTCACAATTAAACTTAATCAGTGTGGCGGTCAGTTCGTTCCCAAATATCTATATTTTCATTGTCATAGTTTTGCGCCTGTGTGTCTGTTGTAGTCACTTATGTGTGTGTGTATGTGAGGAGTATATATAAAGTATATATATTATATTAGAGTTGTCTGACTAATCTAACTCTGTTGTAGATGATAGGCTGACTGAGAGAAGCTTCTCGAGGGTCAGAGACAGAATCTAATATATTTCCTCCATCTCACCCGTGAAATCTATTTCTATTTTATCACCCCCCACTGAGCTATCACTTATGTCTATGTCTATTCAGAAGGGACCAAACTAAGTCTTAATCACCTATCACAAATCTACGACAACACACATTTAAAAAAAACAGTTTTGACAACAATTTGGAATATGAACAGGGAAGGAACAGACTGCAACAATGAGATGAGATAATTAAATTAAAGAATTTTTTTTTTTAAACGTGGAGGAAAGCAAGGATGCCTGGTACCACCAGACTCTACTTTCTAATGCAAAACCAGAGTTGCAGAATAAAGATTGGCGGGCATAACATTTGAAACATGGATCTGCAGGCGACATAGTTTAAATAGCAGAAAACGAAGGGACCTCCACCTTCTAGCAAACATCACTGCTATGCAGAAGTTTAGAGTAAGACTGTAAGAAAATAGAAATAATAGTAATATTAAAAAATGGTAGCCCTAAAGTAGATACTGCCGTACGGGAGTGAAGTGTTAGAGAAAAATCAACGGATACCTTTTCTCTTAGAAAACCAACGGATACATAGTCTGCGCCGGGCACAACAGCCGGTTCAATTGCTTGAAAGTCAAAGAGCAGACACATCGTTTTAAGTTAGGATCGAGTACCAACCAACATCACTGCCCCCCTCGCCAGACAACTTCAGTAACCAGTCAGTGATCGACCGGACGGAGAAGGGCAGGCCTACTGAAGTCTAATTCTTTGTCACGGAAACCCCCGACAGAAACAGAGTTATTTCAGAGCCAGGATAATAGACATTTTCACAGCGGATTACACAATTGGATTGGGCTGGTTGTTCACCGTCTAGGAAGCTCAGTCTTCGCTGTTAAATCAGCCAACCAACTCCAGAGACAATTCCTCCTACTTCTCCCTCATGTGGAACTGTTGTCCTGTCGAGTGTCGTGTATTTTCTGATGGTTAATTTTTTGTCTATCTTTTGGTTTTGATCCTTTAATAAATCGGTACAAAAGATAGAGACCAGACTTACTGTTTTCCTAATCTTTTATTTGTCCTCTCTATCTGCCTGTTCAGAAAAAAATAGAGAGAGTGGGTGGCTACAACTATAACAAACGTGGCGGGTAAAACGAAGATCGAGGTCTCTTACGTAACCCGTTATCTTGGTCACTGTGTGTCACTCAACCTTCACACCCTGTGAGCCATTCTGGCCAACTACTTCTGCACTGCCTTAAATATCCGCCTGTACCTTTCTTCTCTTTTTCATTCACTCCACGACACCACGAAGCTCGGCACTACGCTCAATAACGATGATTTAGATATCCTTCTGTGTTAACACCACATAAAGCATTATTTCAATACTTAACTTCGGTATTTAGGTTTCATCATTCATCATCCTTCTGCTCCCCAAGTAGCATAGGCCTTCAAAATACTTATAGAAAGTCTTCTGTCACGTACCATCAGTTCAAGGACTGTCTATGCCTTCTTCACCCCCTTCATGCCTGTATTCAGTTCACTTCTTCATGTGTTCCTTTGTCTCCCTTTACCTCTGTTAAACTGGGGATTCTAGAACAAGGACAGCCTTGTCATGCTATCAGCAGGTTTCCTCAACGTGTCTTCTATCCATCTCCTGCGTTTTCTTCTCATCTTGTTCCGCTGACTCTTGTCTGGTTCTTGTCATCAGTTTCAAGTTTGAGGAATGGGACCCAAAGATGCAGCAATAGAGAATGCAGTCAGCGACTCATAGCTTGACTGCTTGCGTCAGGGTCAGCGAACCAGAGCTGACCAAGACCCTACTCCACCTCCACGTGGTGGTCCTGGAAACAGGCTGCATCACTGCAGTCTGGCTGAGAGAGTAGGGATCGCAGAGGGAAGGCAAACCCGGTCCCAAAAAAATGCCGTGCTGAAGTCGGATGTGTCGACCGAAAGGTGCAGATATCACAGCACCGGCGTAAACAGACACAACGCAACCAACGTCCTTTTCAGGACGAACGAGGAAGAAAAAGAAGTTTGAGGAATATGTGTCGCTGAAGAGTTATATTTTCAAAGGACTGTGACAGATTGTCAAGGTTATTTTTTGACATATGTTTCCCTATTCGTTTCTGACTCCCCCCCCCCCCCCCCCGCCCCTACCCCGACGCAAGAAGAATATATATGGAATTATCAGCCCGCTAGAATCGCATAGGTGCAGTTCCACGCAGAAATGTGATTCCAGTTCGTTTAAATGAATTCTTAAGTAAAACCTGGCAGGAGTCGCGTTGGCTATTTTAATGACTGTTATTTGTTTTTGAATAATAAGTTTAAATATAGTATTTCTTCTAACAAAAATATACAGAAAGAACGGGTGCAGGTTAGGAGGAAAAAAAAAGGGGGGGGGGAGGTTATGGGCAAATGTACAGAAATGGAATTTAACAAGACGTAAATTAAAAAGGATCGTTAAAGAGAGAAACATGGACATAACAAGAAGAGATAATAAAGTAAAATGCACCGAGACGGAAAAGCGGAAATTGAGAAAAAAAAATAGAGATGGAATAGGAAGAGAAATACGAGGGAAAGAGAAGACAAAGAAAGAGGACAGTGAAATTATTATTTCTTCTGGGTCAAGAAATAGGCGTTATTGCCTTTTTACATTTCTGCCCTGCAATATTGCAATTCTCAAAATGTTTTCAAATTAATACATTATTAACTTCATTAATAATTATTAATGAATAACATTTCTTTCGGTAATAGAACACACACACACACACATACACAGAGATAGAAAAAGAGAGAGAGGGCAATGAAGTAACTAAGAGAATTTAATGAAGATGGATGCGAGAAAGAGAGAGAGAGTGAGAGAGACAGAGAGTGACAGAGAGAGAAAGTTATAAAATAAAGAATACAAGGTAGAAAAAAAAAGGTGATCAGCAGAGAAAAGTGTGGAAGGTTGCATGACTTTTCCCCTTTCTTTCACGTCATTAGGAAGACCGCCTTTCGTTTTCGACTGCGATTATAATGACCGAATGTCCCAAATGTTCCAAAAATGTGGTTTGCTCCAACAAATGTATTTGTAGGTTGAAAATTATACTTAAATATTCATTTATTGACCAATGGTCAGATTATGCTATTTTGAAATATTAAATACTAATATTTTCTTCGATGTTAATGGACATCGATTCTTGTGGCAAAATTGATGACGTAGTGTGTAGGATCGTGCGCCACGGAATTCTTATATCAGATTTTTATTTTTGTTTATCTTATTTAAAATTTTAATCTTTAAATTTCCGTTCTTAGATTCTTGTCATTAATACGGTAATTTGATGGCTCATTTGGACCTTTGCTTAACAACATGAAAGGGCAAATAAGAAGATAGACGAAATATTTTGAGAAACTTTTGAACAGTTCGGCACCACAATAGCTACCGAACATCCAGCAGCAAAAAATGAGTTACAAGTTCACCGTGAAAAACCAAATATGGAAGATAGGAAATAGTCACAAAGCTTCTGAAGACCTACTGTCCCAGGTGACCTTCCAGTTAAAGCCTTAAAATAAGATGTACTATGACACCCCTACCGAGATAAAATACAAATTACGGGTCGTCCACATATGACGTCATGCAGTCATAGGTGTGGGGGAGGGGGGAAAAGGGGGGGGGGGGGGGCAAACGTTTTGTGACGAAGCGTGATGATAGGAGGAGGGGGAGTTTAAATAAATGTGACGTCACGCAAAAAAAAAAAGAGTGAGGATCGCTTCTTCCATAAATGTACAAAGTAGATTTTGTAACCTCATTTCACTGTCGTGAAATTCTAAATCCACATATCTAAATTAGAAAGTAAATGTAAAGCCTAACGAAGTAATTCAATAAAAGGAAAGAAGAATGGTAAAAGAACAGTGCGGTCACAATAGCGTACGCCTGTATTATAGAACGTCATACTAGCTAAACAAGAAAACCCCTTTTTATGCTCCGTCTGCATAATTGTAACGCTTTCACGTTTGCTAGTAAAGCCTACTGCATCCACTACACGCGTTTCTAAAAATAAAACTGGTACTGTGTTTCTTAGAAAACCTTGAGATACGCACACTGCGTAATGACCTAGATTAATATTACATTAATGTCATTTTATGCACTACGTAAACGAAACGACAGACGGGCTTAGAAGAGAGAGAGAGAGAGATGTACGGAGGAACGCATGCAATACTACCACGTCGTCTCGCGCGATAAAATTAATGCCACCCCACGCGAAAGGCATGCAGGCTTGATTGTTTTCAAATAAACAGTGACAAAAAACACTACCGATACGAGGTTAGGTTTTGAAAACAGGTTTAAAATCTTATTAGGAAACATGACACAATACTGTTTTACGTCTGAAATCCTGACATTAGCCTGACAGTACAGAAGACACCCCATCGTATAGAAGTGAACGGGTGGTAGAAGAAAATACATATTTTGAACGAAGCCACTTGGCTCCATTAAACTTATATATTTGGGTGCCTTAGGACTTGCTGACAAAGAATATGTTAGGTGTTACGCCAATAGTCTAGTAATTAACAAATTATAGCCAAAATACTATAGTGGTGTTGTCTGACAACACAGGATCATATTTGCTCATAATGGCGTGTTTGGACACTGCTTTAGGGGAAATGAGGCCACCACGTTAAATCCGATTTGATTGGCTAGAATAATATGTAAGGCGAAACATGATTAGTCGACTGCAAATACTAATTTTGGTTGTTAATGGAAACGGTAGGAAGGGTACATTTTTTCAAATGCTTTTGTAAACATGGTCTCATTGGCTAGACCATTTAATATAGTCAATTAGAAGCGTCACTGCAGGGCCACTTTTTGAAAATAAACTTTGTAGAAGCAAGTGCGTTGAGAACCAGCTCATATTTTTCTAATAAAAGCCTGGGACAGAGGCAGATCGGAATTGTGCCATAACTCATCGCCAGTCAACGTACTTGTTTAATATTTCCTTGAATTGTGGTAAGCTAGACATATTTGATCTCTTTTAGATGAAAATTGAATGTGAATTGATAATTTATGTCTGTATGTGTGTGGTTCAGTAGCAAACATGAGGCATTGCCTAGATATTGCTCCACCATGTAAAAAAACTTGTCGGAGAGGAGTATAAATGCATGGGATTGCCAAATAGTACTATGACACCTATCTTATTGTATAGAAGGAATTAATGCTGGAATTACAGAGGCGTTGTAACCATTAGGGAGAGGAATACTGGTGTATATTGTTACACGAGAAGCTAGCAGTTGGCCTACAGCGCTGAACTCTGTGTTTGTTATGTATTGTGCTTCAGTGTGGAAATAGATTATAAATTAGTTCTGAAGTAGGAGGTACAACCTTCTTATTGCAGGGACCGTGGTACTGAAGTATTAGAGCAGCACCTGGTCTGAGTTTTGCTGAATCCAGAGGCTGGTAGCATACTCCTTGGTCAAGATATCGACCAGTGTTGTTTCTCAAGAAAACGGTGAAGCAAGCGAGCAGAGGAGACAGTTTTCCTGCCGCCCACACAGAAGTTAAGATTTCGTTGGCCAGAGCAGCTCAATCTTGTGTACCTCCCTCTAAAATTGACTGTACATTAAATCAAGAGGGACAGTTATTTGTTTCAAATAAAAAGAAACTGTGAACCTTTCCAATATTATTTCCACCAGTAACAAACACATGAAGTCATGATGACAAACAACAACCTAGCTTTAAAAGCCAGTATTACCTCATAGTACTACATCACTACTTACACACATATTGTAATAATAATATATGTCAATACAAAGATCCTATGTATAAATTGTGTACATACAACTTGTGATTACATTTGATTGTGATTCCTGGTTCACTCTGTAGTTGAATCAAGATATCTATTATTGAAAGGAATTAATCATCATCTCATCTCAGCCCGTAACCCGTCATGGGTCGTAGGGGTGCCATAGTGGAAGCATCAGTCATGACGAGTTTACATGCCCAAACCAGTGTGACGGGGCTTTCGACGTTTCACTACTGACAAAAGTGGTTCTTGGTGACCTGCATAGGTGTTTATCTTCTCTCTAACATAGACATTTGTTTTGTGCTCTTTATAGCAAATGCGCAAAATTCTTCTATAACATTTATGCTCGAAAGCCTGAATCCTTCGCTCCGTATCTGCAGTGAGTGTCCAGCCCTCACACCCATACAAGAGAATAGATAATACAAGTGATTTATATAATTTGATTTTCACAGGAAAACTGATGTTACTTTTCCCAGATCACGGTTTAAACCTTGATTGAAAGGAGGAAGGCAGAGGAAAACATCTTGCCTGATAAACTTTCTTTAGAATTGGACCTCTCGGTTTTTCCATCACTACGCATAATAGTGGATCCCGAGATATTTAAAGGTGTTAACTTCTTCTAACGTTTCCCCATTTAAACGTGAATGTTACGGGTCGGAACATGTTTCTTATGGCTATTTCACCAATATCTTGCTTTTACATTCTATATTAATTTCCCAATTTCATACCATACATATTGTGATTTCTTGTTAAATTTTTCAACTTGTGAGGTAAGGTCTTGAAGTTGTGATTCCTGATCCAGCTATCAGATCAATGAATCAGCAAAACGTTAGGTTGCACATACGGTCGGCCTCCCAAAGGAATTAATTTACATATTTTAAAAGTTAACACTTGACTTATTAAGATAGTCTTATAAAGTGTTCTATGTATGTGAGTGTCACAGTGTTGTAAAGTATTGTGGATTAAATTAAATTGTTTATCTGTCTGTTGGTTGTTGTGAACAAACACTTCATCACTATCATAACCCTAGACATTCAACGTAGTCATCACAATATTCCAGAATAAGTCTGACTGAGGTTTAAATGTGGTAGCAAAGTAAGGTCATCTGTAACACACCACACTTATTAGATACAGATACCTTCACAGCTGATCTCAGTCAGTACACTAAGTCCCCTATAAATATTTATAATATCCCACTTTACCACATTCACCTAAACTACTTTTATCCGCAATAGTAGACAGCTCCCTCGTGGACGACTTTTATTATTATTACTAGCAATAACCCGTCAAACTTGACGGGTTTTTAATTACAGTGTGCTGTTTCCGTTCTCGGATGAGCAGATAGAAGTACATTCTTAGAGTGTTTTTGGTTTCTTTCCATTATACAGTGTAATCAAACTGTTCAGGAACACCGTCATTTGAACGCTTTTCTTTGTTGATTGTAACTATTTTCGGGAGAGTATATATAATGGAAACAATACAATGTTTCAACACGGTTGCATTCCTCAGCTGTGACCAACGTACACGCGGCGAGAATTATGTTATTTTAGATTCAATTTAAAAGTATTCATTTGATAACACAAATTTTCTGAGTGAACAAGGCTGCGTGGATTATATTTCAAAGAGTGTGTAGCGTTCCCTGATACATAAGCTGGTTTTAAAACTAATTACAAAAACTTTCAAACTTTTCAATGATTTTGTGACACATCCGGGTGAAGGGCTCATGCACACCAATTTTTTAATGCACTTTTTTCTTTGTCGAGCGCTACTAATTTCGTGAAAGAAAATATTTAAAAAAGTAAAACCAAAGTATTTGTTTTTTATTAACACCACACAGCGCCGCGCAAGTTGCACACACGTGGCGTTTTGCGCACATTTATTTATTCTGGTGCGAGTATACTATTTTGAGTGAGACCGACCGACGTAACATACATCGGTAATTATGTTAGTTGGGATGGGATGGGATTATAACAGCAGCTGCGATATCGGATTATTGTGGTAACCTTAAACGGGTTTTAAATGATTATATATATATATATATATGTGTGTGTGTTGTGTGTGTTGTGTGTGTGTGTGTGTGTGTGTGTGTGGTGTGTGTGTGTGTGTGTGTGTGTGTGTGTGTGTGTGTGTGTGTGTGTGTGTGTGTGTGTGTGTGTGTGTGTGTGTGTGTGTGTGTGTGTGTGTGTGCTTGCTTGCGTAGAATAGAGGGATTAAAATGGTATGACAAGGTTACCAACGTGGAACTGATGACAAGAACTAGACAAGTGCCAGTGGAACAAGAGATGAGAAGAAGACGATGGCGATTGATAGGAAGCACATGAGGAAACTATTGATGCATTACAAAGCAGTCCTTTTTGGAACCC
>JAMPIV010015228.1:0-102500 GCA_024509875.1 Oreohelix idahoensis
ATCGCGCAGGATTTGTTTTTAAGAATGCTCCTACTTCTGTTGACAAAATGTCTGGAATTTTCATTATTTATACTAAGCAGATCGAGTAAGTATGAATACGTGTCTCCATTATATATTTTAATACTTAGTGAGTGAAGCCTCGTTGCTAATCATAGATGAAGCTTCTATGCTTTCGTGCCAATGTTTCCGTACTTGTGAAGCAAAATGGAAATAAATGAAATGACCACACGACAATTTAGAGCCGTCGTCAACGCATGCAGAACAAACAGCACAGCATAATTATTTTCCACCATATTTTGACGGGTGATTTACTCGCTAAATCATTTTTTTAAAATGAATAGTTCACAAATAATTTCTCATAACTGATGTTCTATGAAACATGCTTCAAATACTGCAAACATTATGTAAACATAGCGCTGGTATCCTTTACGGCTGCTTCGCTATAGAGCAGACGTCAGATGTTGTAAATGTATATGACTAAGCAAGCTAAAATCTTCAAGGACAAGGTCAAACATGCTTTTGGCGGGTAAACGAGTGACAAGGACAGGAAATGGAAGCAGATCAACCGGATATGGCTCATGGGGCCTCAAGATGGAGTCGGTCGAGTCAACATTCCTGGCGCTCACATATGATATCTAGGGTGTGACTCCATCTCACAAATTACGACGGCCCCTGTCATGGAACACAGTGTCAGGCCAGTTATCAAACCAGGAGTCTGTGGGCGGTTTCCGCTCTCTCCACAACAAGGGACTGAACCGCACGTCTGCTAGTTATCTACAAAAGTCATAATTCTTGTGACCGCCTGCTCTTGGACTTTTCCCTTGACATTATTTCGCATCTTTCCAGCCCTGTCCTACTTTACTTTCTGGTTTCCTGTCACCTCTTTTTATTTATACCGAAACTCTTCTGCCCCTTGCCCTCCCCTTTATGTTTTAAGACTCCTTTCATACGTGAATATATTAACAATGCGTGTCATTCAACGTTCTAATAATTAATCTCATCGCTAGAGCAGCGGGAGATTGGAGTAAACTCCATTATTTTTATGATTCTGTTGAGATAACGACATCTGCTGCTCTGCAACATGCTTTAACCTTCACTTTAAATTCTATTTTCCCTCTTCTTCCCCGCCACTACCACCGCAACCTGGTCACATACAACATAACTCTCATTGAGTCACTGTCAGTTATAAAGGTAGTTCATCACCCTTGCTCAGAGCAGCATGTTTATAACCCATGTTTGTTTGGCGGCATATTGTAATATGTAACTGGGGCTTTTACAAGAATGAACTCCAGTAAAACCTCTTATCGGTGTAATCATGAATTTTTTTTTTTTTAACATTGAAAAATTCTGAATTTTGTTTCCTGATTATCCGCGCCAATCTGTTACTGTAGATTTATTGAATTGAGTTTACTAGTTCCTACTACTTTCACCGTCAAGAGTCCTCCCTGTTCTTGTGCGAAAAGCATTGCCTTGGTTGGCGTCCATCCACTTTTATTAATGATTTCGTTAATGATTTCTACCTTCAACTATTGCATCCCACTCTTCCTTGAAGCTAGAGCTCATGTTGTTGAAGCATTGTTACAGTAACTGACTGAGTTACATGTTCATTCATTGATTCATTCATTTATCTCCTTTACGCACGATACGGAGAATGGAACCACCGTGACAGTTGGCCCCCTTGCAGGATGCCGGATTCAAATCCCATACTCCTTAACTGCCTCATACGACATGCACGAGGGAGCAGTGGTTCTATCTTTCTCTTGCTCATCGGTTGCTCTCTACTTAGTTTATCCATAATGTGGCACCAGCCACCTTTCAACCAGTAATTTCGTTATTTATAATCATGTTTCTTATTCTGACATTGTCTGTCCCTTACTGTGAAATGTTGTGTCTCGGATTGTGGTGTTTTTGTCGTTTATTATGAAACTAGCAAAAACCCGTCAATAACGACGGAAGTAAATCAAAAACTGTAATATATTTTTAAAATATTTTTTAATTCAATATAAAAGTTCTTTGATGACAACATTTTTTGTGAAAGTGAGTGGATATGTTTCAAAGAATGTTCCCTGGTAAAAAGTGTTTTTAAAGCGATCGTCTCTTCTTCTTAGCATCTGCAGTTCGTTTTTCAGCCATCTTATCATTTTGATCCATAATAATAAGTCTGCAATACTTTAAATTAAAATTTCGTCTTGAAGAAACAATCAAAAACTTACATTTTAAGGTTATTTTTAACAAAATGATGAGTTAAATCCGTTTCCGGAATGAAACTGGGTTCTACACCGACTTTTCTTCGTTGAGTGTTACTATTTTCGGGAGAGTACATATACGGGAAACAATAGAATTAATGTCTAAATTTCATCCCTTAGATGTGACCGACGTACAAACGGCGAGAATTATGGATTTTGATGATTGTTTGTCTCTTAATTGTGACATATCTCTTATTGGTGCATGTTATGTTTCTTATTATAACAATTTCTATCTATTTTTGTGATATTGTCTGACTATTATTGTGATACTTTCTCTTTCTTATTATGATATTATCTGCCTCTTATTGAGACAATTTTATGCATCTTTGTGTCATTTCCTGTCTCATACTGTGACATTCTTTCCTCTTTGTGCGACACTATCTGCTCTTATTAAATACAGTTACTTTTTTTTTTGGTAGTGCTTAATGTTTTTCTCATATCCTTCGTCCCCTCCTTCTCAATTTCCCTCATCTTGTTACCAGATATCTACCAATATTCTTTCTTTCATCTTGCTGTGCACAAGACGATATAGGATCGCGAAAGGTCAAAGCAGACGTGGGTAGACGACATGTCTGATATAAGTCTAGCTAAAAGTCAGAAGTCATCACCAGCACGCACTGCAATGACTCTTTTTTTTTTCTTCCAAGTTAATTCTTACATTCTTTACTATCGTTGTCAAAATCCTAACCGTGAGAAGAAATGTGCTGAATTTCTGTGAAGATGCAACTTTCACACTCTGCCCTTTAGATTTCGTTGTGTTTGTCAACGGCCCAAGGCAGAAGTAGGCTAGTGGATAAAATTTAGTAACGACAAGTCACAGATGTTGAGCGTTAACTTAAATGAGGATCATACAAAATGAATCAGAGAATGTCAGAGCCACACAGGAACCAAATCGCCCAATAACTATCCGACAGTCTCTGATTTAGAGCTCAGAGGTAGGAGAAGATGATGGTACGCATGAGACAGCTGGAGAAGATTAACTCGACAACCGAAATGGGAATTGTGGACCACTTATAGGAACATTGTATGGCTCTGAACAACAAAATGTTACAGACTTTCATAAATGGGTACATGGGTAGAACTGACGGATTGAAATGGTACGAAAAAGGTCACCAACGTAGAACTGATGATAAGAAAAAGACAAGTGCCAGTGGAACAAGAGATCAGAAGAAGACGCTGGCGATGGATAGGACGCGCAATGAGAAAACCTGTTTGTCACGAAACTTGTTCCCCAGTATAACAGGCTAGATTTCGTGAAGCATCTTACTAATACTTGGATGGACAGTCTCAGTCCAGACAGTACATACCCAAATAAATCACTTGACAGAAGTCTGGGTCACAGTTCCATACATATAATCTTCACAGCATAGTCCTGGACATCAGTAACAATAGTACAAAATATTTGCATCAATACAATATGTGGTACAGTCATTCTAACGTGCTGGCAGCAACTGCATTCTATTAAGTGCGGCATTCACTCCTCGCACATATATCTCTATGGTCTACATTCAATGTAAGTGCGGCATTCACTCCTCGCACATATATCTCTATGGTCTGGTCACCAGACATCCAAGTTCCTCCAGAACTTCACAGAGCGGGAAAACCACAACGCGCTTATAAACAATAATGTATAAATGCCTTGTAAATGCACATTTCGCGGAACATCATCGCATCACATCCAATATATTATAATCAAAATCATAGACACTATTCACATACTCTACAAAACACCGACCGTCTCCGATGGCCACATACTCCCACTAACATCTCAGTATTCTCCTCTGACTCGTATGCTAACTACATTCACTCCGCATGCTTTTCACAAGCGCCCATAAACCTTGATTTACACATGTATGCCCCTGAGTATTCTTCAACCATGCTACGTGCTTCTAACAGTAACATTCTAAGCTTGCGTACTTTAATAACAGTTACACCATTCCCTACCCATACACATGTACCCACGTCATGTATATCATGACAATGTTGATAGCATTACATGATAATGATGCTGATTATGATAAGTGTTCTGACATTACAAGTTCATGTAGTCGATGTACCTTTAATTCTAATTACGCTTACATTTAACCACTTGATAAATTTCTAACAGTTAACAAGTGCCGGCGAATATATATTTATCTGATTATCTCAAATAAAATTTAAAAATTTTTAAAAATACAACTGACAAAAATAACGAATTCGATACCAAAACAGAAGTATTCAACTTTGGATGTACTGACGTTTTGTTATAAGGCGACACGATAACATTTGTTGTGACTGAGTATGCAGGATTTCAATATTCACCAGGTGATAATCACATCGACTCTGCTGAAAGATTATGTTTGCGCTTGAGGGACGAAACCCACTTCAGGAACCCAGGAAGACTAGACATGCTTTCTTCACTTGCTCTGGAGAAGATACAAATAGCTTTTACTTAGTTAACTGCGCAGTGGACCATCTTTCATCGATGTCGTTCCCAAATCTTTTCATCGAAGTACTAGAAAATTCGGTTATCTGCAAAAAAAAATAAATAAAAAAAAAGGAAACACAAAATGTCTGTACCTCTAAGATACACTTGATACTTTTTTCTTTTAATTTCTATTTCAGCCTTTCTCACTGAAAGTATTCCAGACCAACGGAAACTGGGACAGTTATTCAGGTCAATTGCACTTCGTGAAAAAAAAAAATGGTTTCTGGAGAGAGACCTGAAACTTATCCACAGACTTCAAACGACATCCTCACTCAACAGATGGGGTCATCTGCAGCCGGGTATACACTCAAAATATCCAACCCTGGAAGCCAGCAGACGAGACCAACACGAGATCACCCAGTTCCATCAAACACTACTCGGATAATGCTCCGACAACACAAGTCAAGGAAGTTGCTGTCAGCTTATGGGTTCTGCGTGTCGTCATCAGCTTCTTTATACAACATCAAGGACAAGGTATACGACTGTAAACAAGAAGATCTGGCTGTCAACGTGTGCTGTTCATAATACGGGCAGACAGGTTATTCCTGGATTAGGCATATTCATAAACAAAGTACAAGTCAGGAGATAAATCGGTAAAGTGCACGTTAAATTTAGAGCACAGATACTGCTAACTAAGTTTGACAAGAAAAAGTGAACGTGTATAAACAGTAATATTACATACGTTCCATGTAGGTTTCCAGGGTTCTGTCACATAATCTTGGGTCGCTCTCTTTCCACTACGACCGTATTCTGTGACATTTGTTGTACTGACTAATTACATGCTTGTCAGTGGTCGGCACCTTTTTCTTTCTCTGCTATGTAGCAGATATTTTTTATTTTCAAACATTCTTACACTCCTCTCAGTGTTAAGTCGTCATGTCTGTTTGATTACCCGTCCCTCGCTACTGGGAAAGCCGAAAATCATGTTGGTTAATCTCGGGTGTGGCCGACATCAGACTACAGATTAGCACTAAAATCGCCCCAGCGACTTTGGTTAAGCATTGGTAAGGCGTACCGGGCGATAAATTACCCGTCTGTGGATAGATCACAGACACACCCTTACCAGTCAGAAACACCTGAGCGGAAATGTTGTAATAGCCCGGGCAGATATAAGAAGTAATTTGTAAATATTGCCGAGAGAGGATCGGATGTTTTCATTCCATATATGGGAGACGTGACCTTTTGCGTCACGCACAGAATTTTTCCTACGTAGAAATATTTGAATTACGCCATAAAACACACATGTGTGAAACGATTGGAGCCCTGCTTAGCATCGTAACAAACAAATGCGAGGGAAGACAGGGCCATATAACCTGACCTTTAAGGCAAGTCTAGTTCACTGTGAGAATGGCTTGCCACTACCACCACCAGACAGCCAGAAGTTAAAATCAGAATTCCATTTATCAGACCGGACTTTGTTGGAGCATTTTGAAGGACCTAAACAGCCCAGGAAAACACTATCATTTTAATAAGGAAACCCTGGATCTGAGGAAACTGAAAACACGGAATAGTAGTGGGAATACATTGTTAACATAACGACCCCCAAGAACACGTGAAAAAAGGCATCTGCTAGTGCCTTAACCTACTTCTCTGAGCAAACAGTCTGTGAGCCAAGATTGGCGTAAGTTGTACATTTTACATTCTATATTTTTCATTACTAACATGTGAATTAATATGTATATATTGCCATGTGAATATTAATATGTAAAATTGCTAGTGGATGTCCAAGTCATTTGAGGCTGGCAACCTCAGCATATAGTATGATGATTTCATGAACCACCACTGCAAGGGCTGGTGACTGCTTTATCGCTAGTTTCTTAAAGAGAGCTAAAAGCATAAGTAGACCCAAGTTCCATATGGAGCAGGGAGGGAAAGATGAAAGAAATGATGTACATTCTAAATATAATATTTACATTTTCAAACCAGTGTGAATGTCTATGTAAACATATTCAACCTATATTGTGAACATTTTTCAACCAGTGTAGATGTAAATGTAAACATATTCTATCTACACTATTAACCTGTTCATTTGAATGTAAAGTAAATATAAAGCTATTCAATTTAAATGTAAAGAAAGTTTTCTCTCGACGGATTAAACTTAATTCTTATCGAGGGTAAAGTCTGAGGTAGATGGGATGGTGGAATAGGAAAAAGGGGACACATAAGTATGTGTCGGGAAACTCAATACTCAGAGGGTATTCGTTTCTCTTCTTTTGCTATACTAGTTGGTGGTACCAGTTGAGAGTACTATCTCTGGAACAAGAAGGGTACAAGTGGCCTGTAGTTGAAGCTAGATACCATCATCAGACGGGGCTTTAAGACGGGGGACCAACTTTGTAGACTCTCCCTGACACTTCTGGAAACGTGCTGCGCCCTACAATCTTGACCAGTGACGAGTGATCAACGACCCAGTCTACCAAGAACCAATCCATCAGAAGGAACAGAAACGTCACTGACAGCTAGGAAACACATAAAAGCTGCCAAGTGACCTCCTTTACAAACCACTTTTACATCACAACAGTGATGATAATTTTCCTGATGAATAATTATTCATTCTTTTAAAACCTTGTTAAAACCTAAGTGATTATTAAATCTGTTATTTGTAAATATACACATTTAACGTCGATTTAATCATTTTGAATGTACTGCATGTTTGTCACAGTCATTTTACTAAATACACTCTAAACAGAGCTATACCATAATAAGAAGAATTCTACTGAGTAAATCAGGGTGGGGGCTTGAACGAGCTGTAATTAATAATTGCTTAATTCTTCATAAAAGGCGGCGGATCAGATGTAAGTTAACAATTGTCATGCCCAACGCAGCATTGTTCTTGACTTCTTAAATATCTTATGACCACTACCTTGAGATAGAAGCATCATTATCCTTCTATCTACAACTCTGCCAAGAGTAATCTTGTGCGAAGAGGTAGACACCTTTGAAGACCCATATTAGATACTCTTGAGTTATGGCCACTGTTGGACCACTACTGCCAAGCAGGGGAGGAAAATTCCGTGATAGGATCTGAGAAGACAGTGAAAGTATAGAATTATTGCTTCCTTGGTAACGCGAGACTGTGCATGGGGCTAGCGATAGTAAAACCAAATATCTACAGAAACCAAATGTTGTAAAAGTCTGTGTTTTGTTACAGGCTTCTCGCAAGATGGCCGTATGCACTAGTGGTTCATGATCCGTAAGCAGGAAAAGAAGAGTATTCAATAAATGATGAATATTACCAACAATAATGTATGTTTACAGACTTGGGATAGAATACAACAAAATTTAACACAACACGAGCAATTCAAACTGAGAATACTCAGACGAATCCATTCAGGGATTGTAATACCATTTACTGGAGTGAAGAAAACAAAAGCAGAAGATAGATCGACTTACTGGAAATTGTAAGTTCGAGAAAGACTTATCAAGGTTTCGAAGAATAAACACGGACTGTATTTATGAAAAGAAATTTGAGGGACTCAGAAAACTGAAGAGGTGGAGTAGCAGGAAAAGAAACAAAAGTAGAAATTGAAAGGGAGGAGAGAACAAGACGAGAGTAAGAAAAAGAGGAGAAAGAGGAGACGAAAAGAAGTACTAGGAGGAAGAGCCGAGAAAGATTTGCAATATAAAAAGAAGGCGGAGAGGTGGCGGAGGAGGAGACGAGGATGAGTAGGAGCAGAAAAGAAAAAGAGAAGAACGAAAAGGAGAAAAAGAAGAGGAGTAGACGACGAGTGGCAGAAGAGGAAGAAAGAGCAGGACAAGAAGTGTGTGAAACAGAAAAAGAAAAAGAGGAAATCGGAAGAAGAGGAAAAGAATAGGCGGAGGAGAACAGTCTTGCATAATCTGTTGCCTTCCTCCACTCCAAACTGATGCAAACACCTTTTGTCTCTTACATATTATGACGGTAATGAGAACGGCTTCAAACTTAAGATAATGACAGTTATAATTAATATCAATGAATCACAACTTTGTGGTTTCCTTAATTCCAAACATCGCAGCAACAAAATCTTTTGTTTTCAAACAAACATTAAAAAAAAAAAAAAAACCTCGGCCTGCAGCCTCCAAGACACGCCGTTACTGCCAAAATCTTCTGCCTGTTTTTAAGACATCAGTTTAAATAAATTAGTCAGTTTTAATATCAACTCGCAGGTCATAAACGTGGAGCTACGCTATCATAAGTGAGCCTGAACACGACGTGAAATTAGTCTTTAAGTGGATTTCACGTGAAATATTCAGTGAGAAACCGCGCAACGAATCGTTGGCATGAAGGGGATTTATTTAATAGCCGTTTCAGTTTTCTCCTATTTTGAGATGCTGGTACAGTCCTAAAATTATGCTATTAGATGGAACAAGCTCATTTAGGCCAGTCTGTATGTTGGTCTCTGAATGTCTTTGTCTCAATGTGTCTCTTCGTTTCTCTATCTATTTACATATCTGACTGTATATATATATATATATATAATCCTATATTTCTGTTAATGTATCCTTTCGGAAAACAAGAAGACTAAATCGAACAGAGATGTATGAAAGTGGATGCAAAATAGAACGTCGCGTCTAACCTGAAGAAGTGATTCTAAAGAAGAAGAGGAAGGAAAATAATACATACGCCAAGAAGGTCTTGTTATGTCACTACATCTTTGAAAGAAGCAGATGAACTCAGAAGAGCAATGGAAGTTCTGAAAGAAATTTTACAATGTTCATCTCCAGATTATATCGAAGATGTAGCCACATTAGCAGAATGAAAAGAAGGTAATTAAATGAAACTAACAAAGAATAAATAAATAAAAACAACGAACCATAACGAACAAAAGCAGTCATAGAATATTTTTCAGAACCCGGCAGCACCTACAGTCAAATGATAAAATGAATAAAACAAGCCCAATGTGTAGAAGATATATATATATATATATATATATATATATATATATATATATATATATATATATATATATATATATATATATATATATATATATATATATATATATATATATATATATATATATAAAGCCCGTGTAGTTTCTGTGGCCTCTGACGAAACAAAGAAAGAATTGGACAGCTGCACAGGCGATTAATATAAAGTTGTGCATGTGGCTCATAATATAAATCAACTAGCCACAGAAACCACAGCTGTAAAAGCATGTGACTGCTTGGTCCAGGCTTCCTACAATGGGACGTGCTGCATATATATATTTACATAAGTAATCCCTTAAAAGTTACCCCACAAGACTTTAGAGATTATAACATCCCTATTTAATAAATTTTATAGCTCAGGATAACATGTCAAATTTACCGCAAATTAAGCTTAATAATGTTTGTTGTAAACTAGACAAGGAAGTCCGTGATGTAATCTCACATAGACAATCTCCTAATACCGCAAATAGGAAAATGTTATAGAGTAATGTAAATAGAGGAATTAAATTATATCTAGAAAATAATCAGTGATATAGCTCGGCGAATTCTGGATTAAGAACAGACAGAAGTTCAGTGACCTAGTTTATCAAATCAGAGTTTTTAAAACAGACAAAAACACAGTCATTGTATTCTTAAACGTAGCTAGAGCATATGATAAATGCCAGGGAGAGGTGCTTGTTATTATAGAAAGAAGCACAACGGACAAAGCATATAATTATCTAAAAAAAAGATTTATCGGGAGAAATGCGGTACAGATAAACAACGATGAGACATGATTATGTGACAAAATGTCTGAACATGCTCTTTTGTGTGATCTCTCACACCTTCAGCCCTGCAGCAGTATCCTTTCTTTTTCTTCATTTTTCTCACTCATCGCTTTTATTTGGCATAAATCATGCTTTTTCATTGTTATTTTCACTATTTTGCTCTTTGCTGGACATAGCATGGTGAATTATCTAACACACCACTCCCCTATGGCATTATTTGCTACGAGAGTAATGCGTATCTTATTGTTTCACACTCCACTTCCAGACTGTTGTTACGATTCGCCAGGTTTGGTGACCCGGTCAGCAATAATATTTTATCGCCTAATCTGTCTGACCGCCTGTGGAAACGGGGCGGTCAAACATTTGACCCCATTGGAAAGCTGTTGATCATGTTGACACAAGCCGGTGTTGTGATACGATGAAAGAAGACCATACGGTCTGACCAGACATCTGTCTGGCAGAGGCACGCAGATAAAGGTGATAAACAGAGGCGCGCCGGAAGTCTTAGGTAACGATATGACAACACTGTTTAAGAGGCCACGCGTGTATATTAAATTTAATATTTTCAAATACGCGATGGATGAGTAATGATAAACTTTTCCACCCAAACAGTGCTAGATGGATTAGATTGGTTCGCCTGAATCTACTATGATTTGATTGGAACTTTCGGCGGAAACACAGCTGGGATTTGAAACTAAGGATTGTGAGATATAATCTAACAAACTCGGAGTCACAGCACACAGACAGACTGCATCGCAGCGGGAACTAAACACCTCCTGCAAGCCAGAGAAAAGAGGATAGGACTTACCATTCCCCAATTATAAGTACCAGATCGAGTATTGGGCAACTTTGGAAGTACAAGTAAACCAGCAATTTTAATACAAGACTGGAAACTTGGGAATTTTATCACAAGGAGTCATAAGAGGAATTATAGATTTTCAGACCAAATGTTTCACCCGTCATAAGAGGAATTATAGATTTCCAGACCAAATGTTTCACCCGTCATAAGAGGAATTATAGATTTCCAGACCAAATGTTTCACCCGTCATAAGAGGAATTATAGATTTCCAGAATAAGTGTCTCACCCGTCAAAAGAGGAATTATAGATTTCCAGACCAAGTGTTTCATCTGTCATAAGAGGAATTTCTCAGACTTAAGTGATTCGAACAGCATCTAAATACAGGGCTGTGGGTCCATTCTAATCTGCGCCAGGAGAAGTGTGTATTCCCAAAATTGTGGGGTAAGTGTAAGCAATTTATTTACTAATGTAAATTTTACAGGTTTCTTGCTAAGTGGTTATATATAATAATAACATCCCCTTCAGTCATAACTGACTATGGGAATGCGCCCCTGAGGTGACAGCCCTCAGCTGCTTATTTTCCTGGTGCTCCTTTCGACGTTTTCTCCTCACCTCTGCTTCTTGTGTGAGCATCTCTTCGCCCAATCTGAGGTGGCGCCGTAAATAGCATCGCCACTTAGTGCGATCGGCAGCTTCATCCTCCCATGTTGCTGGATCCATGTCCAGTGCCCTCATATCTCTCTTGCACACATCTTTGAACCTCAGCTGTGGTCGACCAACTGTTCTCTTGCCATCTGCTAATTGTCCGTAGAAGATATCTTTTGGGATGCGACCATCTTCCATGCGGCGAACATGGCCAAGCCAGCGAAGTCTGCGCTGTCTAAGAAGCGTATACATACTTTGAAGGCCAGCACGTGACAACACCTCGACATTTGTCACTTTATCTTTCCACGAGATGCCGAGGATGCGGCGTAGACACCGCAAATGGAAGGTATTGAGCCTTCTTTCTTGCTTAGCATAGGTCGTCCATCCAAACGGGTTGATCACCCGTTTGCCAGTCACTTTGATTACGGAAACAACAACAAACGGATTGATTTGTCGTTGCCCTAAAGACGCCATTAGGCGTGATGGGAACAACGGCAAAGAAAATCTATTCGCTGTTGCCCTTAAGACGCCACTAGGCGTAATGGCCACTGACTGCTTTGCCGGTCGTTGGCTAAGGACGGAAGAAGAAGAAGAAGAAGAATAGGTCGTCCAGGTCTCGCTGCCATATAGGAGTGTGCTGGTGACGCAGGCATTATATACCGCAGCTTTGGTCTTCATTGTGAGTTTAGAGTTTCCCCAAACACGCGATGTGAGGCGGGCAAAGGTAGCTGCAGCTTTGCCAATGCGGCTGTCGATTTCTGTATCCAGTGAGAGTTTGTCATTGATGGTAGACCCTAGGTATGTGAAGTGGTGCACCACTGCCAATTCATAGTTATCGATAGTGATAACTGGTGCAGCACCCACATCCTGACTCAGCACATTCGTTTTCTTTAGACTTATTGTGAGGCCAAAGTCCTTGCATGCTATATGTTATATATATGAGGCTGGCAACCTCAACATTTGAAAAAAGTATATGCATGAACCACTACTGCAAGAGATGGTGATTGTTTCTGACTAGTCGTGCGGGAAACCCGACAGAAGAGCGACCCCAGACCCCGACGGGGGTAGCGACGAGTAATGAGTCATGATACATCACATGTGCCTAAAGTATATAGAATCTTCTTGTGAGATTTATATACCTTTTTTAATTGTAATTCAGGCAAATCAATATTCATGTACCCCAGACGCAATTTCCTAGTTAATACCCAGAAGTATATTGGTGAATTTTCAACATATTCCCTGAGTTACATTGTGTGCTCGGGAATTTAATTCTTCTGAGAGGTTAACATTCGTGGGTGGCGCATGACAATGGGCCTGTTAGTTTGCGGAGAACAAATGTACGGAGGAATTTGTTTCTTTCTAATTTGTCACAGTTCGTGGTTACAAGACATCAGACTTAAGTACTGAAGTGCCTACGCCACTAGTGTGAGAGAAGAGTATCACCACCAACCGCCTACAGTGGACGAATTACGTGGAGAAGTGTACTCATCACCAAAAAGAAGTGACAGAAACCACAGCTGCAGGACTCATCTGGAGCTAAGTTGTGTGTAAAAAGCTACAGCAAAAATACGGACATTATTATTAACGCCCTACCAAAACCTCAATGAGGACAAATTTAATACAACTTTCACCCCCTTTAATCCTTATTTTAACTTGTTGCACTAATTGACTATTAAATTTGTTGTATGTTATTCTAAACTAAACAATAATAGTTGATTCAGTTTATATGTACGAAAGCAAACTTATGAGCCAGTTCTTCTTGATAAATACATATATATAAATATAGAGCCATTACTTATAAGAGGGCATTCGTTGGATTACTCCAACTGGGGGCTTGACGGGCCAGAATCATTGCATAACCCCTTAACAAAAGGCGTCAGACCAGATAATGTTAACAAATTTGCTCAGCCCTTAAGCAGCGTTTGTTCTTGACTTCTGGGAATATCTTGTGAAGGCTCCCCCAAGGTAGAAAAGCCATTCATCTTCTATCTATATCTTTGCCAAAAGTAATCTTGCGCGAAAATAGATACCTTGGACGACCTACTTTTAGATACGCTTGCGGTGTGACTATTAGTGGACCACTACTGCAAAGCAAGGGGAAGCAATTCCGTGACAGCTTATATAGCCAACAAAATGGTATTCTAAAAGGATCAGTTATGTCACCTTTATCTTTACCATTTTTGTTATTGTCTTTGACAAAACAATTTGGTGACATAACAAAATCATCATCATCTGGATTACTCGTCAGGTCTTCGATGAGCACAGATTTATGCCAACCTTCCCGTCCTAATTATGCTTCAAAGTCGTTTTATGAATTCTTTATTATTTCATTTATGTCTCTGGTTCCCTTCTCCAAGTGCTTTCCGGACATTTCATTTCAGAACTTTACAGACCTATTCGCTTGTGTAACTTTTGTTGCACTATAGCATTGTCAATCAGAAGGCTTTGGATAGACAGAGTAAGCGAAGAAAGTTAAAATGTAAAGGCTATTAAAAAGCACAAGGGCTAATCCTTCAAGCGCCAATGGTCGGGATAGAAAAAACATAAATGCATCTTAGTAGGAAGGGCTAATCCTCCAAAACCAGAATAATGAGGGTATAAAAATCATAAACGCACCTTAATAACAGGCCAATCCTCCAAACTCCAATGACAAGGACACATAAATCACAAATTCATTTTGGTACGAGGGCTAATCCTCCAAACACCACTCACGGGGACGTATAAATCGCACATGAGCCTCAATAAGAACGACAACCCAAAGACTAAGGACAGATTTTATAAAAAGAAAGAAAAGAAAATACACGTGTCACGGGTTGCCTACCCTTGCTCTGCAGTAGTGGTCCAACAGTGGACAAAACCTAGAGTATCTAATGTGGGTCTTCAAAGGTGTCTACCTTCGAACAAGATTACTCATGGCAGAGTAGTAGATAGAATGATACTTCTATCTCGAGGGAGTCTTCACAAGATATTTCCGAAGTCAAGAATAATGCTGAATGAGTATGAGAACGTTAACTTTTTATCTGACCTGCTGCCTTTTGTGAAGATGTATATTTCATGATTTAGCTCGTTCAAGCTATATATATATATCGAGCTAATTAGAGGAATTTCGCTGAATTAAATCAGCTGGGAGCTTGAACGAGCTAAATCATAAAATATACATCTTCACAAAAGGCAGCAGGTCAGATAAAAAGTATATATATATATATATATATATATATATATATATATATATATATATATATATATATATATATATATATATATGTGTGTGTGTGTGTGTGATGGGGCCGTAAAGACACCCCAGCCTCCCCCTTCATTGTTCAGGGCATATTTATCGCCCATATATTTTCGATGTGCGCACAGCATGCTGGGATGTGAAAAGTTTAGCGAGATAGAAGATATATTAGTTTAGGCCACAATAAAGCCTAAACTATAATTGTGTTATATTTGATAGTTGTGGGCCATATTTGTGTTTTCATGCCTAATAGAGCAATAAAGGCGAGTGTTATTTGCGTGGCGCAATTACTACGCGCCGCGCAGTACGTCGAGTGATTAGCCTATTGCCTATATAAAGAATGCGATGGCCAGCAGCGGCTTTTTCCAGTATCATTCCAGACAAGAGAAAACGAAGATACGAGGCGAGCTGCGTGGGTAGAACAGAGACATGACACGATTAGCAACTGAGCACTAGCTGGCTGTTTGTTTGGTGTTTGGTTTTGTTCGCTTTGTTATTTGTTTAATGTTTGCTTCAGTGTGCTCTTAGTCACTGAATGGGTTGTAAAAATAAATACAGCCCCTGCCTCAAGAATCAGAGTTTTATTGTTGAATCGGGTCGGTTGCGAGTGTGAAAAGAGAGTGATCAAATATCACAACATCATCATCACCATCTCGCCCCACCTTACCACAATTGGCGTCGTCGGCAGGATCAGGCAGACAGTGACACTGAACAAACAGCAAACGAGCAAATATAATAGTGTAAACACCCAGCAGTGCGGTCTTGCAGCAAGATGGCTTCGATCAATGCGCCTGTGAAGGTAGTATACGTGGAGGTGCCAGAGATAAGGCTATTTGATGGAAAGGCAAATCCCACCTGGCAAGAGTTTGTGGAAGATGTAGAGGCCGTGTGGAAGATGGCGCCCTTTTGTGCAGAAGTCAAGGTAGACGTGATCTGGAACAAACTTTACACCAGTGATCTCTATGGAATTACGGATACGTGGCGGAGCCAAGGCCAGCCCTGAGCAGTTACTCAAGATAGTAGAAGAAGCCTACAGCGAGCAACCACCAGTCAGTGAGCTGACCAGAATTTCCAGGCCGTGAGTCAGGGACCTTGGGAATATGCTGTTTTATGGGAAGGTAAAAAGACTGATACACTGGTGCAGGTAGCCAGTGTAGAAGCTCACAATGAAGAGGAGGCACTCAGAGCAGAATTATCCCTCCTAAAGTCCCAGATAGCACATATGTCAGAGACCAGTTTGCCAGTACAAGAGGAGGTGCAAAGAGAGAAAGAACCAGGCCAACAGCGAGAACAGCCAAAACACGACGAGGGGATGCGTGTTCTTGTATGTGAGAGTCAGGCTGTTGTCAACGAAAGCAGTGAGCTGACAGTACCAACAAACGCAGTTGCACCGACAAGGCGAAAAGGGGTTTGCAAGTGGTACAGTGTCCACAGGGGATGGGGGTTTATCACGCCAGATGATGGAGGTATTGATCTATTCATACATCAGACCAAGATCTTCAGAAAGGGATTCAGGAGTCTGGCGAGAAATGAAAGAGTGGAATTTGACAGCAAACCATCTGTCCTGGGCATGGAAGCAGTCTATGTGTGCGGCATTGGCGGTCAAGAATGCAAAGGAAGTAGGAGGCAACCCATGGCACAGAGAAAGCCTACCAGGTTTAGGTGCTATAATTGTGGTGAGTTCTCAGGCCACATGGCAGCCAAATGCCCTCAAGGCCCGCTTTCGAAGAGATGTTTTCAATGCAAGTCTACTGAACATTTGATATCCACCTGTCCCTCAAGGAGCTCTTTCCCGAAGCGTACTGCCACAACTAGGTTGCCTTTAGGGTGCAAACCAAGAGATGGCCGTGACAACTGTCACCCTAAAGGAACCGAGAAAATTGATCGTCGTCTAGAGGAGGAAACCCGTCCTAAGCAGATAGGAGGGGCGCACATCAAGGTTCAGAGGAGGAAACTTATCTAAAGCAGGTTGTGGTGAACGTAAGCCACCGTCCACACAAAATGAGTGTAAAACACGTCAAGAGCGATCCCCCTACAAAGTCGACAGCTGCATGCACTGACAGGCAGATGTCACGGGCAGGCAGCGACACGGCACAGGTGAGCGAGTCTTCTAGACCACAGCGGCTGACAGCCCGACAACGTACAACTGGGGACATGACGACCAAGAGAGTCCCCAGCCGGGTTGTACCTATTACAGAAGCTCAGCGCAAAGCATCGCCGCTCAGAAAGAGTCCTGCGCAGCACCAACTATCTGAGAGATTTCGACTGAAGCACCAGAGGTAGTGATGTTGTCGGGACGACAACAAAATCAGGAGGGAGATATGTGATGGGGCCGTAAAGACACCCCAGCCTCCCCCTTCATTGTTCAGGGCATATTTATCGCCCATATATTTTCGATGTGCGCACAGCATGCTGGGATGTGAAAAGTTTAGCGAGACAGAAGATATATTACTTTAGGCCACAATAAAGCCTAAACTATAATTGTGTTATATTTGATAGTCGTGTGTTATATTTGATAGTTGTGGGCCATATTTGTGTTTTCATGCCTAATAGAGCAATAAAGGCGAGTGTTATTTGCGTGGCGCAATTACTACGCGCCTCGCAGTACGTTGAGTGATTAGCCTATTGCCTATATAAAGAATGCGATGGCCAGCAGCGGCCTTTTCCAGTATCATTCCAGACAAGAGAAAACGAAGATACGAGGCGAGCTGCGTGGGTAGAACAGAGACATGACACGATTAGCAACTGAGCACTAGCTGGCTGTTTGTTTGGTGTTTGGTTTTGTTCGCTTTGTTATTTGTTTAATGTTTGCTTCAGTGTGCTCTTAGTCACTGATTGGGTTGTGAAAATAAATACAGCCCCTGCCTCAAGAATCAGAGTTTTATTGTTGAATCGGGTCGGTTGCGAGTGTGAAAAGAGAGTGATCAAATATCACAACATCATCATCACCATCTCGTCCCACCCTACCACACACACACACACACACACATATATGTATATATTTATTTATTTATTTATTTATTTTTATTTATTTTTATTTATATATTTATATATTTATTTATATACGTATGAATATACACCAGAGGTTATGAGTCATACGTGTGCCTTTTGCTCTGTAAAAATTAATTCAACTATGAATTTGTCAAAATCAACAAATTTAATGATTAATTACGTTACCACTTAAGAATAAATGTACGTTGGTGATTTTTTAAAATAGGTTTCTTCACAGAAATTATTTAGGCTTGATGAATATAGGCAAATAAAGTTCGGTCGTGTTTGGCCTGTTAAAACTGGGACTTGTCAAAATGCTGAAGTGCAGATACTGGTTTTTCATAGATTCGTCTTTGTGGTGACGGCACATTTCGAGATAAGTTCAGGAAGTAACCAGGTCAAGTCAAGAATTTTCACCAGCAGTGGAATGCAGGTTTACAAATGTCGATCCAGCTCTTGAACCACAAAATGGTAGCACAGCAAATGGTCTCTCCGGGTCGTACCACAATTAGTTGGGTCGCCTCGTACTGGTACCACAAATTCAATAATTGAGAAATCTTAGACTTCTTGCTCGGGTAAATAGTCTTGGCAACTTGATATAGATGCCTAGAACACAAGTCGGGATATTTAGTTCTATTAACAATTCCTCTGCAACTTTGTGAGTAAGTCCTGTATAAGACCGGTTTCTGTATGAATAATTTAGGGTTTCCTTGCTGTAGTGTTCAGAAGCGTTCCTCTAAGTCTAGTACTATATAAAGTCAGAATCTTAACTTCTATTGTTTCCTAGCTTCAATCCGAGCTGTCTACTTGATGATTTCGGGAATGCAGTGCCGTATGTCTAAAAAAAAGTTCAACATTATATAGCAGACTTCACCCACGCACTCTTATGGTCCACTTATAGGCAACTCCCAATCAGAGCGATTGTATACGACAACTCGAATTGTCAAACCAATGGCATTCAAAGTACATGTTACAATAGAGTAGGGCTTATGGTGACTCATACGTTTGAGAATTTAAACAGCCACTTTCCATATATGGAATTGTGATGTCCGCAAAGTGTTGTCAAAGTTTACTTATATCACACTTCCCGCTCACTCTTCAAAATGTCTTCCAAGATTGCAATTATCTATAATCATCTATCCCAAGTAATTCGGAAGTCTGATTACGTAGTTTATCAGACTCTGTCGATCTCTTGTATCACATGACTTGTCGCAAATCCAACTGCCTGTCTAGACACATCGTGGTTTATTGCAAGTCAATTCTACTGGCGGATCGGGTGTGAGTCTGCAATCATGAACAAACACATTATGCTCGCATTTACCTGGAGTCAATGTGGTATTATCACGTTTGATGATCAATTAATCTATCACGGATGGGTGATTGTCTGGCCCTGTCATGCACTGAAGCGTGAAAAGTGAACAATGATTAGTAGGACAGAAGGGTAACAAGTCTGAGTAGAGGTAGTCACGAAATTATGTCCGTTAAACATGCCGAAATAACAGATAATAAAGGCGGTGAGAGGAAATCACGACAAAGCAAACCAGCTGTAATGTAACAAACGACTGAAAAAAGTGGTTAAATAACAATAAAGCACGAGAACAACAAGTAAAAACATTAAGTGCCGATGACGTCGAACCGCAAGCGACAGGCATAACTCGGGGACCGATATGACAGTCTAGTTCCATCACAACCAGCTTGTCGCGGATTGCCTTCCCTTAGCTCTGCAGAAGTGGTCCAGAGTATCTAATATGGGTCTTCAAAGGTGTCTACCTTCGTACTAGATTGGCAGAGTTGTAGATAGAAGGATAATGATGCGACTATCTCAAGGGAGTGTTCACAAGATGTTTTCAGAAATCAAGAAGAATGCTGCATTGGGCAGAGCACTTTTAACTTATATCTGATCCGTCGCCTTTCCAGAAGAATTAAACAATGGTTTTAGCCCGTTCAAGCCCCCAACTGGTGTCTTTTTCTTTGATCCACAGCCGCTAAAGGTCAAAGCAGTCAGTGGACATCACGCCTGGTGGCGTCTTGTAGAGCAGGAACAAATTTATTCCACTTTGCTCGGTCGGCGGCCATCCTTCGTACAGTGCCCCACCTCTGGTTCATTCTTTGCATCTCGGCTTCCACAGTTCTCTGCCAAGTTGTTTTTGGTCGGCTTCTCTTTCGCTTTCCCTCGGGGATCCATAGCATAGCTGTTCTTGTAATGTTATCAGGGTCCCTTCTGAGGACGTGGCCAACTCAACTCCAGCGTCTGTCAGCTATGATCGTGTGCATGTCCTCCTGGTTACTCCGAATAAGTAGTTCTTGGTTGCTGATGGTATTCGGCCAAAAGATTAGGAGAATTTTCCTTAGGCAGATTGTGTGGAAAAAGGACAGTTTCGACATTTCCTTCTCTGTTACTCTCCAGCATTTCGCACCATAGAGAAGCACAGAAAGTACACGTCACTCATACAATCTTAATTTGGTGTTTGTGCTGTACTGGGAAGACTTCCAAATGTTGTTGAGAACAGCAAAGGCTGTTCTCGCTTTATTCATTCTGTTGTTAATGTCCTTGCTTGTTCCGCCGTCAGGTGTTACTATGCATCCTAGGTAAGTAAATGTGTCTGTCTGTTCTAACTTCTGGTTCCTTATTGTTATTGGCTCAGGATTGCCCACATTTAGTGTCATGGCCTCTGTCTTCTTCAGATTGATGTCCAGACCAACCTGCTGGCTATACTTATTCAATCTATCTGGGTTTTTTTTGGGTGTGTTGATGTGAAAGCGCGAGTAGTGCAGTGTCATCTGCATATTCCAGGTCTTCTACTGTAGAAAACGTTGTCGCTCTAATTTCTCTTGGACTGCCCTCTGTTGTCTGGCGCATCACCCAATCTATGGCTGTCAAAAATAATGTTGTTGATAAGGAGCATCCCTGACGTACTCCTGTTTTCACTTCGAAAGTTAGATTACTCAGTCCAACACTGCATGCAAAGTTAGAACAGAGGCTTTTATGATGGAAACAATGCAGCTGGGAATTCCATAAGCCGTCAGTATTTCCCATAGGCTGTCCCTGTGTATGCTGTCGAAAGCATTTTCAAAATCAACAAAGTTAATGTATAGCTGTCTCTGCATTCTTAGCACTGCTCTATAATGTTCCTGAGGGTGAATATATTCTCTGCACATCTTCTGTTCTTCCTAAAACTCGCTTGTTCTTTCCTCAGTTTATGGTCAACTGCTTTTGAAATTCTCTGGATGAATATCCTGCCTAGTATTATACTGGGAACTGAGAGAAGAGTAATTCCTCTCCAGTTGTTGCAGTCTGCAAGGTCGCCCTTCTTGGACAATTTGACAATTATTCCTTTACTCCACTCTGTTGGTGTTGTCTCAGTTTCCCAGACTTGTGCAAATAGGGGTTCTAATAGTTCTGCTGCTAGTTCAGGGTCTGCTTTGAATAACCCAGCATTTAGATTGTCGTGACCAGGCGCTTTTCCATTTTTTAACCCTTTGATAGCTGCAATGATTTCTTCTTTTCGTGGAATGTCTGTATTTACGTCTAAGTCACTTTCAGCCTAAGAAACATTCAGCTGAGTCTCTGGTTCTTCCTTATTCAGTGTTTCTCTGAAGTGCTCTGCCCATCTTGTTTCCTGCCACTGTGCTGTGGTGATGAGATTTCCTTGCTTGTCTCTTTCTAACGTTATGTTGTTCGCACATCGTTTTCCACTGTTTGTTTTAGTTATTTTATAAACTGTGCTTTGTTCATTTCTCAGCGGTGCCTCTTCTGCCTGTCTTGCAAGGTCATCTAGAAATGTCCTTTTGTTAGCACGGGTTTGACGTTTTACTTCCTTGTCCAGCTGACTGTACTGTTCACTATATATTGCCTTTAACCTGGGAGACTTAGCTTCTGTTTTCTTTTAATTTCCTTTCTCTACGCTATGGTGTTAAGCGTTTCTGGTGTTATCCAGTCTTGGCTCTTTCTTTCCTGAAATCCCAAGCATGACTCGCTGCTTTCCTTGTATATTGTTGAGATGGTGTTGAATTTCTGGTCGACATCATCGGTCTCTGTTTTTTCCTGGCTTTTGGTAATCTGATATAGTCTCTTTACGTCGACCACGAAAGCTTTTCTGGTGAGGGTGTCCTTAACTTTCGAGATGTTATGTCTTTTCTGTTTGACTGCAACTGGTCCAGCAGCTCTAAGTTTCACCTTCAGTCTTGCTACTACTAGGTGATGATCACTTCCCACATCTGCGCCTCTTCTTACTTTCACGTCTTGTAAAGCATGTCTCCATCTGCCATTAATCATTATGTGATCTATCTGGTTTCTGTCCCGTCAGTTTGGTGCACCAGTAGCTAACACTCAAGAGTATCTACTATGGGTCTTCAAAGGTGTCTACCTTCGCACAAGATTAGCAGAGTTGTAAATAGAAGGATAATGATGCTACTATCTCAAGGGAGTGTTCACAAGATGTTTTCAGGAGTCAAGAACAATGCTGCATTGGGCAGAGCACAATTAACTTATATCTGATCCGTCGCCTTTCCTGAAGAATTAAGCAATGGTTTTAGCCCGTTCAAGCCCCCAGCTGGTGTGATCCAGCGAAATTCTTTTATAAGTATTTGCTCTATAGATGTCAATATATGTCTAGATTTATATATATTAAAGAGTCTTCCTCATACGTTTGCTTTCATACATATAATAACTGAATCAACAGTGATTGTTTTGTTTTAAAATAACATGTAACAAATGTAATAATCATTCAGTTTTTAATAGGTTAAAATAACGATGGAATGAAGATGAATTTTAGATGTATATAAAAAGTGTCTTCACTGAGAAAGGAGTTAAGGATTTATTTTAAATATGTGTCCTTTTGCTGTTTCCTTTAATAATAACTTAGCTGATCTAAGTGAGTCCTGCAGCCGTGGTTTCGTCAATTCTTTTGTGATGAGGGCACTTCTTCACACAACTCGTCCAATGTAGGTGGTTAGTGTTGAATCCCTGCTCTTGACTCACAACTAGTGGCGTAGAAACTTTAGCCTTGCAGCTTCGTACCACGAACTTTAGGAAAAGTAAAAGAGCAAATGCCTATGCTAAGTACAATTGTGGGTTGTAAATTAACAGGCGCATTGTCTCGCAGTCCACCCACCAATGTTAGCCTCTCTGAATAATTAATCTCTTGGAGTATACACAGTATAACTCAGGGAATATGGTTAGAAATCGCCGTTATTCTTCTGGTGACTTTAATGGGGAACATGTGTCTTGACAGAGCGAGGGCAATGGCTTGCCTGAATTACAATTAACAAGGTACATATATCTCAAAAAATTATACTATACACTTTAGGCACATGTGATGTAATCATCACTCATTACTGCTCCATTCGGAGTCTGGGGTTGCTGCTACTTTCGCTTTTCTGTATGAACTAGCATGAAGCAATCACCAGCGCTTGCTGTTGTGGTTTATGAATATACTATTTTCATATGTTGAAGTTGCCAGTCTCATATATAACCACTTAGCAAGAAAAGCATGTCAAATTCACGTTTGTAAAATATAGGTTCACAACTTACCCCAAATGGGATCTACAATCTCCTCGCGCAGATGTATGGACACAGCACTTTGATTAGATGTTTCGAACATTGGTCTGGGAAATTATAATATTCCTCTTATGACTTGATTCTGATTCCTTAAGTATCCAGTCTTTGTATTTAAAAATATGGTTTCTCTTTTAAGTTATTGATGAGGTCTGATTTTCGGTCACCACGTTGATAAGTGCTATTTTGTGATATTGCTCGTCCAGTCACAATGTTAATAAAGTTGGTATTGGTGTAGATGGTCAACTCAAAACCGGCACAGTGTAGGGCATACAGGTCACCTTGTCCCAAAACGTAATGAGGCCCCGACAAGGATGTAATGTTGACTATGAGTGTTAATGTGAGTGTCAGTACGCGAATGCATGGATTGTTCTGAAGAGTTGACTAGAAGATCAAACACTCACTCACACGTAGTTAGAAGTTAATGATGCAGACTACTGTGGTCGTTTCATACTGTTTAATTGGACGCACACACTTGGACAGTACGGGTATAGTTACAGGAAAACAGGTCGACATGTATCATCATACAGTTGATCAATGGTCTACAATCTTAAGTTGGCATTCATGTTGAAGAACATTACAATGGAACATCCGTAGACAAGCACTTAGATTTCCACTGTTTATAAATATAATCATCAGGCCTTACTGACCGATCATGTCAGTTAATAAATAATGTTCAAGCATGACTCCTAGACAGAACCTCTTTTCTAACGAAGATTCCTTTAGGTAAAGTTCAGCAAATATTTCTGAAGACAATGTTAACCCACCAGTATTGGGTTTTCTTTATAACTGTGATCTCTTAATCATCACCTGATAATAAGGGGAATCCCTGTTCTCTGATCGATGATCGACAAAAAATATAGAATTCAAAATGGCTTCTGGTTCCAGTGAGCATTACTCACTATACAGATGCATAGTAAAGCTTCAATAAAGGCTTTGTTCATGAACACAAATGTTTCTACAAGAATCAGCATATTCTTTCATCATAACTGCTGCATACAATCATATTCAGTGCTGCTAGGTAACATGTCATCCCGACATATTGATATAGATAATCATCATGTAGACGTCTGCCCATCTAAGCCTAGCAAGGAAAAGTTCAGTAAAAAGTTCTTTTACCTGGGCATGGGAAATACACTAGCAGAACACATACGCCCTCTCCTGGCGTTACAGAATAAACACTGGGGAACTCATAGACTTAATAATCATATCAGAAACTATCTTCTTCCCCATAATAGATCACAGCGATCAACAAACTTCGGACTGGTCTCCGACATGGCATTCACCAGGCATTCCCTCATCACGGAAGACCCTTTTTCCTCTTTGCATGCGCAGAAACTGCCTGATCCCATAGTTCAGTACAAGGAAAAATAGTCCCACTTAGACATACAAAGATATCACGATATAAGACCGAATCGTCTGAAATAGACACAGAGTAAACATAGACTCGAACCATAAACATTCCTGCATAAACCTAAGCAAGAACAATCTGTTTCTTGCCCAACAAGGAACAGACTAACGAAATCTAGATTCATACGCCAAATTCGACATCCAGGGGAGATAACCCATGTAACAAAAGTATCAATCAATCATGGGTGATATATCTTTGACCAGGAAAGCATTTTGATTCTAAAAACAAATACTTTCCCTCAGACAAATAAATATTATAATAACTACATACATTGCCACCAGTAATCTGTTGGTAACAGACTACCGCAACCCCCGGGGAAAAAAATGAAATTTTTTTTTTTCATCTGAGAGCAACATACAATAGGCTCACAACGCACGAATAATGCGCAGATGACTAATAAGAGCAATTTATAATGTCAAATTAAGGTAAAGTCGAAGCATAGATCGACTTGTGAGAATATATCTCAACATCTCAGAGAAAGCATTTCTCTTAAGTATAAATATTTCCAGGGAGGTGCCACCAACGTATACTACAATGCTGGCAATGACACAATGCATATAACAATTTCATATTTAAGCACTATAAGTACATGATTGACAAAGAAGAAAAATCATCAAAGAACAGCGGTGAATATATATCAATGAACGTAGTGATAGAAGTGATACAATCACTATAATACAAATTACAATGTGTATCTATCTTGATATAGAAAAAGAACTGTTGTAGAGTTAGATGTGTTAAGAAGTCCAAGACCCAACAGTTAGGTGGAATCATGTGGGCATCTAGACAAAATGTCTGCCATCACATTATCTGATCCACGGATAGCTCGTACCGAGAAATGAAAAGGTTGAAGAGCAATTGCATATCGAGTAGACCTCGAGCTCTTCAAATTCTTACTCTGTATAACCGTAAGAGCTTTCTGGTCGGTTTCTACTATGAAAAATGCGCCTAGAAGGAATCTTTGCAGTTTGAGAATTGACCAGACCATAGCCAATAGTTCATGGTCTAAAACCGAATAATTCCTTTCTGCAGCATTAAGTTTTCTGGAGATATACATTACATGATGCAGAGTTCCAGAGTACTCTTGCATTAGTGCCGCTCCAATCCCATTTGATGAAGCGTCACTACGAAGAACAAATGTCTTATCTGTAGTAGGTAACACTAAAATAGGTGGTGTTGAAAACAAATTTTTAATCTTATCCAAAGAGGATTGGCATTCCTGTGACCAGTGGACCATATGAGGCGACCCTTTCTTTAGTAGTGTAGAAAGAGGTGCCATGATAGAGGATAGATTCGGAATGAATCTTCCATAAAATTGAATAAGACCTAAGAGACTTCGCACTTGCTTTTTTAGTCTTAGGAATAGAGATGTTAAGTATCTTAGTGATATTATGGTCCTCTGTCTTTAGGAAACCATGACCAACTCGATGGCCTAGGAAAGAAATTTCGCTAAAACCAATGCAGGCTTTAGAGGGTTTCGCTGTCAGGTTATACTCGCGTAGAGTAGACAGTAATTCAACTAACCCCGAATAGTGATCTTCCCAAGTATCGCTGAAAAGACAGATGTCGTCTAGGTACGCAATGACATCTGACCGATAAGATAGGATTCGACGCATCATGCGTACGAATGTAGCTGGTGCGTTCATAAGGCCGAAAGGCATGAAATTCCATTGAAAAAGCCCTCTAGGTGTAGAAAAAGCCGTAATTGGTTTGGCGCGGTCAGATAAAGGAACTTGCCAATATCCTTTCGACAAATCAAGTTTAGTGAAAAAATGAGATTTAGAAAGCCTAGTAAGTAGCTCTTCTAGTAAAGGCATAGGTTCAGCATCAAACTTCGTAACTTGTTTCAATTTGCGATAGTCAACGCAAAGACGTATGTTATTGTCTTTTTTTCGAACAATAACCATCGGCGAAGAATATGCAGAAGTGGATGGTTCAATTATTTTTTAATCTATCATCTCATCCAACTCCTTCTCAACCTGTGCTTGAAAATGTATAGGGATAGGATAAGGTCTGACCCTAATTGGATTATGGTCAGTTAGAATAAAGTCATGTTCAATGACATGAGTTTGTCCAGGGATGTCAGTAAGGACGTCCTGAAATGTTTGTAACATAGCCGAAACTTGTCGCTGTTCTCCTAGAGATAAATCAGGAGAGACAGTAACATTTTTCCATGATTCACTAGAATGAAGTGGAATCATCGGAAGAGGAAGATTTACATCTGAAAAACTTGTTTCCTCATCCTGTATTACGGACAGTGATGAGTAATGACCATGTTGGACTATTGAATCGTCCGTTGCCTGGAAAATAGGCTGTAAATAATCCGGACGTTCATGGAATTCCGTAAGCATATTGATGTGGAAGGTGTTATGCTTTCCATCAATATCGACAATGTAGTCAACATCGGAAATTTTCGAGATTATATCGTACGGACCTTTCCAAGAAATAAGTAGTCTGTTTTCCCTACAAGGTAGCAAAACAAATGCTTTGTCTCCAGGACAAAGTTGTCGTAAGGTTCTTTTCTTATTGGCAAATTGTCTTGCCTTCTGTTTAGCAAATTCAGAAGAAGAAGTTGCCAATTTGCATGCTTCGATAATCTTTTGTCTCAGCGCGATGACATATTCGTAAGAAGATTTTGTGTCATCGGTAATATTATCAGCGGCTATGAGATTATGAAGCAAAGACATAGGGCCGCGCGGTCGCGCGCCAAAGACAAGTTCAAAGGGAGAAAATCCTGTATGTTCATTGGGGACCTCTCTGTAAGCGAAGAGGGCCGCGGGTAAAACCCTGTCCCAATCTTGAGGATGATCCTCAGTTATCTTCCCTAGTCAGTTTTTGAGTGTTCTATTTAGCCGTTCGACCATCCCATTGGACATAGGATGATAGATACTACTCAAAGATCTCTCTATCTGCAGAGTAGACATTACTTGAGACATGGTATCCGATATTAGTTGGGTGCCATGGTCTGATAATATCTCTCCGGGGAATCCCAGACGAGAAAATATAAGCCAAATAGCATCTGCAATGGCAGCAGTAGTAATGCTCTTCAGAGGAATAGCCTCTGGCCAACGTGTGCACATATCAACACACGTCAAGGTAAACTGATGTCCTTTAGCAGATTTGATCTTAAATGGACCAATGATGTCTATCGCCATTTTCTGAAATGGTCGAATAGGAATGTCTGCAGTCTGAATAGGTGCAGCATGGCGTGGACCTTTGGATTTGACCTCTTGGTATACTTTACAAGATCGACAATAAATCCGTATGTCCTTGTTCACAAAAGGCCAAAAGAAAGCTGCAAGAACTCTTGACTTTGTACGGGAAAAACCCATATGTCCAGCACACTGAGAGTCGTGAATGTGCTGCAAAATTTTAACTCTCAAATTCTTGGGCACAAGAATCTGAGAATGACTTGACTTAGTGGAGTCTTGCACCATACGTACAAGTACGCCATTCTTCATTGTAATCCAAGATTTACGCTTTGTATCTTTATTCGGATCACCTTTTGTTGCAAGAGTGAAGAATTTCTTTAGAGTCGGATCATCTTCTTGCTGTTTTATAAACGAGTCACGAGAAATTACCAAGGGATCATCTTGGTTATGCACTTCATTATCTTCAGTAGATGAAGTTTGAGGCATATTAAGAGCTTGAGCTCTAGTGACTACAGCATTAGCAGTTTGCATATTTTGTTTTTCCCAAACGGAAATTTGTTGTGGAGTGCATTCGTTGACTCCGTGAATACGACCGATGATAAGATCAGCGATCGGATTCGGCAGAAGACATGCGTGTACATCTCCTGTAAAGAAAGGAGTAGCAATCCTAATGATAGCAGTAGAGTATTTCTCTAAGGTGCCGCCAAATGTTACACATTTGACTACTTTTCCTGTGGCACGAGAAGGATCTATAAGTGACTGCCTAACACCAATTGTGGTGCATCCAGAATCAAAAAGAACTGAGACTGGATTGTCATTTACTAAACCTTTATGCAAGACAAGAGAACCTCTTCCATCATGCGCGACTGACGCAGGAAGAGCGGGAAGAGGATGGCCACAACTTAAAGTGGACATCGTAGTTGGTTCAAATAATGTTTTGCATTGGGGGCACTGAGATGCTCTCCCAAAATCAAAAGCAGAACATGCCATATTACTAGCATCATTATTATCTTTAGTCTGCTTATAGGCTTCATGTGACTCTTGCTGTGCAGAGTTTGCCCGATAATGTGATTTATGTTTTTTTTTTGTATTGTGATCTACCTCTATTATTATTGCCTCTGTAATCATTATTGTTTCCTCTATTGTAACCCCTATTTGGGTTTGAGTCATAGTTCTCATGGTTACCATTATCATATTCATTATAATGAGTATCTCTATTACTATGGTCTTGTTGTCTCCATGATGGATGACTTGGATAGTTCCTATAATGACTTCCTCTGCGGAAATTCCTATAATTATGACCACCCCTGAATCGAGGGCTGTCGCCTCGTCTCCAGTACTTCGCAGAAGAACCCTGAAATGATTGGTTACCTTGGTTTTGATAACTATTATGGTTACCCTTTTTATCAAACCTGTTTTGTGGTCCCTGAAATTTGTGTGAATAATTAGGGTTGTATGGTGTTGCTGAAGCAACTGGCATACTTTCCTTAACCTTAGCATTGCTAATAGCTACGTCCGGATGTGCCGTGACGTATTGGGTACAATATTGCTCCATTTCTTTTAGTGTCTTGGGTTTACGCTCATGTAGGAATTCAAGGAATGGTTTATTTACACTTGACATAATCTTGTCTCTGAGCAACAAGTCCATAAGGGCTTCATATGTCTTTTCTGTTTTGGACAGCTCAATCCAACAATTAAATGTAAGACGTGTCCTTGCAATTAATTCTGAGAATTCTACCCCTGATTCAGGTACCATTTTCTTAAACAAAAGACGGTAACCTTCCTCTGTTAATTGATATTTTTTCAATAAGGCTCCTCTGATAACATCATAATTATCCTGGTCAGCCTCTTCTACCAAGCTTAAACTAGTCAGAGTGTCACCTTTCAGTATCTCTGATAACTGATTAGCATATTGTGATCTATCCACATTATGATTTCGACAAGAACGTTCAAATCTATCTAGCCAAATTGTTATGTCGTCACTGGATGGATTAAATGCTGGTAGCTTGATCTTGTAAATAAAAGGTTTAACATTATCACCAGATGACTGATTAACATTACCCATGTTTGTCAACTTCAATTTTTCTAACTCAAATGCTAACAGTTTTTCCTCATGTTCCCTTTTTGCCTTTCTCTCCTCGGCTTCAGCTTCTCTTTGTAGTCTTTTTTCTTGAGCCTCAGCTTCTAATCTTTTATTTTTTGCTTCAGCTTCTAATCTTTTTTGTTCAGCTTCTCTGTCTAATCTCTTTTGTTCAGCCTCAGCTTCTCTGTCTAATCTCTTTTGTTCAGCTTCTTTATTTTGTTTTTCCATTTCCATTTGGAATCTCTTTTCGTCCACCTGCATCTGCAATTTCTTTTGCTCAAATTCTAATTCCATTCTTTTATCCTCGGCTTTTTGTTTTTTCTCTTCAGCCTTTTGTGCTTTTTCATATTGACTGGTAGCATACTCTTCTAACTTATTACCAGTCTTGCCTAGGGATTTCCCTAACTCAATGAAGTAATCTAAAGTCGACATAATGTATACTAATATGTGACTAGATACCTGAAATAGCAATAATGAAATCTATCTCCAAATAAATGGAAACAAGCTCTTAATAGCTTGAATAACCAGCTCCCTTTATCCCAATCTCTGTGGGAAACAAGCCTTTAAATAAGGTCTTGTATAATCAACTGTGTACCTCTAATAATAGCAATTAGTCATCAGTTGATTCTTTCTCATAAGTTCACTACCCAGCTAGTAGTGTATGATCAAATATATTTTATATAGCGTATGTCAACCAAGAACACACACAAAGGACAATCAAGAAGGACAATACGAAAACATTCGCAGAAATCAAATAAGTTAAATAGAAAAACAGAAGAAAATAATCACAGAACCTGTGATGATAACTGCGCCGTAATAAACAAAACAAATAACGCCACAGTGTATAAATATAAAGTTGTATAGAACTGAATGATAGGAAAGATGAGACCTACAATTATACAAACAAATCAAAACAAAACTAAAGAACAGAAAAAATATTACAAAAACAACGATAAGCACAGTCGTCACAGCTAACAAAAAAATAGCAACAGATGTTGCATGCAAATTTTCAATTAAGAAAATTGCCCCCTACAGACCACTAATATAAGCCCTATGTTACTTGGGAAATCTTATATTAGTCACCTCACCAACCGCCCACAACATAGACACACAAATAATATGTAAACATAAATACATATATATCATATAAATGCAATGTGTTGTAGAGAAGGTTCAGCTGTTATCTAATGCAAAGTTTCTAATTTAAAGAAAATAAACTGCCACTTTAATAAATACTAAATTTTTGAACTAAACTATTACAATGTTCAATATATAAAGCTGATAAAGCTGTTCTCATAACTAACACATCAAGTACTGCAGTTCCAACGTGTGATGTCCAACAACGAAAAAAATGGTTGACCTAGTTTCAGTATGTAAGGAACTGTTGACAAAGTATAGACTCTCACTGCTGGTGTGTCGTATCAGGCGTCATGGAAACGATCTGGTATGAGTAGCTGACTTTCATGTGGTGTCTACTGTGCTGGTTAGCCCCAGAAAGCTGGCCTACCACATTGATGAGGTCTGATTTTCGGTCACCACGTTGATAAGTGCTATTTTGTGATATTGCTCGTCCAGTCACAATGTTAATAAAGCTGGTATTGGTGTAGATGGTCAACTCAAAACCGGCACAGTGTAGGGCATACAGGTCACCTTGTCCCAAAACGTAATGAGGCCCCGACAAGGATGTAATGTTGACTATGAGTGTTAATGTGAGTGTCAGTACGCGAATGCATGGATTGTTCTGAAGAGTTGACTAGAAGATCAAACACTCACTCACACGTAGTTAGAAGTTAATGATGCAGACTACTGTGGTCGTTTCATACTGTTTAATTGGACGCACACACTTGGACAGTACGGGTATAGTTACAGGAAAACAGGTCGACATGTATCATCATACAGTTGATCAATGGTCTACAATCTTAAGTTGGCATTCATGTTGAAGAACATTACAATGGAACATCCGTAGACAAGCACTTAGATTTCCACTGTTTATAAATATAATCATCAGGCCTTACTGACCGATCATGTCAGTTAATAAATAATGTTCAAGCATGACTCCTAGACAGAACCTCTTTTCTAGCGAAGATTCCTTTAGGTAAAGTTCAGCAAATATTTCTGAAGACAATGTTAACCCACCAGTATTGGGTTTTCTTTATAACTGTGATCTCTTAATCATCACCTGATAATAAGGGGAATCCCTGTTCTCTGATCGATGATCGACAAAAAATATAGAATTCAAAATGGCTTCTGGTTCCAGTGAGCATTACTCACTATACAGATGCATAGTAAAGCTTCAATAAAGGCTTTGTTCATGAACACAAATGTTTCTACAAGAATCAGCATATTCTTTCATCATAACTGCTGCATACAATCATATTCAGTGCTGCTAGGTAACATGTCATCCCGACATATTGATATAGATAATCATCATGTAGACGTCTGCCCATCTAAGCCAAGCAAGGAAAAGTTCAGTAAAAAGTTCTTTTACCTGGGCATGGAAAATACACTAGCAGAACACATACGCCCTCTCCTGGCGTTAAAGAATAAACACTGGGGAACTCATAGACTTAATAATCATATCAGAAACTATCTTCTTCCCCATAATAGATCACAGCGATCAACAAACTTCGGACTGGTCTCCGACATGGCATTCACCAGGCATTCCCTCATCACGGAAGACTCTTTTTCCTCTTCGCATGAGCAGAAACTGCCTGACCCCATAGTTCAGTACAAGGAAAAATAGTCCCACTTAGACATACAAAGATATCACGATATAAGACCGAATCGTCTGAAATAGACACAGAGTAAACATAGACTCGAACCATAAACATTCCTGCATAAACCTAAGCAAGAACAATCTGTTTCTTGCCCAACAAGGAACAGACTAACGAAATCTAGATTCATACGCCAAATTCGACATCCAGGGGAGATAACCCATATAACAAAAGTATCAATCAATCATGGGTGATATATCTTTGACCAGGAAAGAATTTTGATTCTAAAAACTCAAATACTTTCCCTCAGACAAATAAATATTATAATAACTACATACATTGCCACCAGTAATCTGTTGGTAACAGTTATAAAGACGATCAAATACTTTGATCTGTCACTTATAATTCTGGAATTCTTTGGCGATGTGTCTCTGGCTCCTGGGAGTTGCTAATTTGACGTTGCGATGCAGTCTGATTTGTGTCTCCGGTTTTGCTAGATTATATTTCAATTTCTCAGTTCAAATCCCAGATTGTATTTTAGACCAACTTGCCAATGAAAGTCAAAGTCTTTTTCGTCTCTCAAATTAAACCAAGGGTAAGCTCTTTAGAACGATGTGGGTCGGGGTGTTAAATCCTTACTATCCCCCGCGTGTTTTAAATTTATAACTTTTAAAATTTAAACGCGCGACCTCTTTCAGATATGGCAGTAATACTTCCGATCGTATTTGTACAAACTCACAAACACGTCCATGGACTTATTTCCTGGCTCATACCTTCCGCCCATATTGTCTCCTCTGACAGGTTATCTGTAATCTTGATACAGCGATGGTCCAGCGGAAGCGATTACATATATCACCTGTGTTTGCGTTCATTCCTCAGACGGATTTCTTAGACAGCCAATCAAATGTGTCCATCGATCGTGCGCGACCACCTTGTGTCAATAAAGATAGCCTGAATCAAAGGTGGCTAGACGACTTAAGTGATAAAAGTATTATCCGCTGACCTGTCTAATTAGCTTTGCCATGCTATGATTCACATGGTGAAACGTAAATAAGTCTGGGAGCGGCGAGGCAAAAAAGTAGGTGCATGAAATATGCGAAATAAAAGGACGATGAGTGAGGAAAATGAAGAAATGAAGTGATACTGCCGGAGAGAACGACAGTTATAAAAAGTGCACAACTGATTTCTTCACACAGCTGTCACTCTGATCGCACACCGGATGCAGGGACTGTTTGTCCGAGTCACAGATTCTCAAGATTTGAGATGCGTCATATCCTGATGTCATCCCACCGCATGTACGCTGGTTTCGAGATATCCACAGACCCTCTCCACGTACACAATTATTAAAACAATAATAATAATAATATTGTTATTGTTATCAATGAGAGCAAAGCTATTTTTTTAAGTAAAAATGAATAAATAAATAAATTCATGATATATAACCCACACACTTTCTCTTTCTTTCTGCATATTCTTGCATTATAAATGTAAGGATTGTATTTTCTGCTTATTCTTGCATTTTAAATGTAAGGATTGTATTCTCGGCCTGTCTCATCATATTGAGCCTCTATCCCAGCCAATGTTTTTTTCTGTTACCTGATCTGATTTAACCTCCTTTATTTCAACAAAGCATTTTTATATTCTCTTTTCTCTGTGTTCTACATTGTGAGTATAATCCTTGAACATAACGTTTCCAATTCCATATTAATCTTCTGTCGTGTTAAGTTAACTAGAAACTTGCATTTGTCAGAATAATCATACTGCCACAATATCAGTTTAATTTTTTTTTTTATGATTTATTTTCAGATTACAATCAGCATTAACCGATCCCGCTGTGCGGCAGATAAAAAAGTTACGTATGGAGATGGGTTCAACATTCGCTGACGTAATTGACTTCTAACGTAACTCGCCAGGCAGTTACACTGACCTCCTGGCCAAGTAAATCAGGGAGGTTTATAGACACGCAGATAAGACTGGCTATGACAGAACTTACTGTATTCTTGCACAAAGTTCTTGATTTTTCTGCATAAGAAAGAAAGAAAGAATAGTTTAAGTGAAGTAATACTTAGTCATCTGGTGCACCCCCACTTTGATACATAGCTGATGGATGGAAGATGGAGATCTACCTGGGGATATTTTTTTTTCTTAAATAAATTTTGCATCGTTTTGGCGAGGATAGATCCGTTCAACATAGACACAGGTCCCTCGGTTATATTAGGGCGCATGTCTAAATACAAAAGACCTTGTGGTCTGGTTCGGGAGGAGATGAAGGAATGAATATAATCATTGATATGTACAGGCAGGGTCGGACTTGGCAATGGCAGAGCCTGGTCTGGACCATTCTTTTGGGGGGCCCTTGGTTTGAAGATTATCGTGGTGTTGTAAAACGTTTTATGTCACAATTTAGCTAATAAATAAAGACTGTTTTATTTTTAATACAATTTAAAAGCAAATATTTATGATACATAATTTGAAATAATCTTCGTTCGTTATTTATTTACTTATTTTTGAAAAATTTGAGGTTGGAAATAAGAATTCGAGCCCCCCTGTGAGCTCGGGGACCTGACTGTGTCCAATGGGCTAAATCTGCCTACGGCGGCCCTGTGTAGAAGTAATTTACCAGTCAGCACTGCCTGTTTGAAACACTTGCCGTAGAGGACTTATTCATATGGTTGTTGAAGCTGTTTTTGTTTATAGTTTCTACAGGATGATGGTAGCCAACCCATGCCCAACCCTCCTTAGTCGCCTTTTACGGCAATGCGTGGCGGGGTACAGCATTACGAATCTGCTTCTGTTTAGTACCCTTATTAGGCTGATTAATGAGCAGGCTGGTTAATGTTAATTATGAGATTACAAATTATTTTTCTCGCGTGCACACACAAACACGCACACAAATAGTACAGATATTCACCCTCACATACACAGAACCAGGGCAAGAGGTTAACTTTTCTAATATCGCGACAAAACATGGTAATTTCCATTATCTAAAAGGTGATTCCCTAATTTACTCCCTAATTTTTAATGTTTCACTTAAATGTATGTGGTATAAAAGGAAAAGGTAGTCCCATGGCAGATACTGCCGTAGAGAAGTGTTAGAGACTTCACCGTACTAGGTCCAGCATCCAGAGGTGAAAAAGGGGGGGGGGGGGTGACGAGTCCCTTCCTCGCTGCCTTTTCCTTCCCTAACTCACGAGCAAAGTCAGGTATCCATTTACAACTGGGTAGACAGAAGCGTGTCAATACCGTGAATCGAACTCGGTACCAGCGCTCTATCCACTCTGCAAATCGGACACTCATACAATGTATGACGTGTATTTGCTATACATGAAACAATTGTTAAAACAAGGAACAGTAATGAGATGGCTGCTACGACAGACCCGGCAAGGGGGAAAGCCAACAGTAAAGTCAGCCCGCGTACTTCAAATACATACTTTCTGAGAGCATGAACAACTGCAACAAGCTATCGAATTCAGGACAGCAATTTATTTACAACATAATTGTTAATTTCGCCATTGCCACCAGCTGGCAGCATGAATAAAACCAGGGGTGAAGGTGAAAGCTTCAACCAAGGTGGAGCGGGTTCAGTTCCTAGCATAGACTGGAGAGACAACAGGAGGCTGACATTTGGGAGTCATGACCCAAGTGGGCCCTCCTTCCTTAGAGCATAAAGGAGATTAAAGGGCCGAAACACTTGATCGGTGATCAGATAGCCTCCTGTTGTAGCGCTGTGTTGAGGTTTTCTATCTTATCATCATTTGACATTTCACTAATAAATTTTACTGTTTATTTTTTTCTCTAATTTCCAGAAACAAAATAAAATACATTACACTTTACATTTGGCATTTTTAAATTGACGTTTACAAGGAAGAGCAAAAATTGTTGACCGTTGTGAAATAATGTGTTGAATTGACCTCACCTCACGCTGAGTGTAAAGTCAGTGTAATTTAGCATTACGTAATATAATAACAATAAATTATTTTATTTATGGCATTCGTTTCATATAATTCAGTTGCATAATAGTGAAGACATGACTATTTAAAAATAGGGTGTGACTTTTCAACCCCCATGTACAGGAATTAAAGCTGAAGGAGGAAACACGCAGTTTGTGGTCAAGGGGAAATAACCAAACTATTAATACATTCTCTTTACAGATCGCATGATTGCTTAGTAGTATCTACCTCTCTACATGGAAGTCATTTCCACTTTGTGTCCTTCAATGTGTGTGGGTGTGTGTATGTCTCTCTCTCTCTCTCTCTCTCTCTCTCTGTCTTTCTTTCTCTCTCAATCAGCATCGAATTGATGATTAATAAATTATATGAGAAAATTAACTACAGCAAACCTACATAAATGATGACATCCCAAAAGAAATAGAAAAGACAATGTATATACAATCTGAAGTGGAAAAAAACAAATGTACGAAATTAAAAAGAAATAATGAAATCCAACGCTCGCACATTCACACTCCCTCTCAATCTTGTCATTTCTTAAATTTAAAAAAAAACAAAACAATATATGTGTCTTTTTAAAGTAATACAATTGATGAATAGTATAATCTTACCAATTCTTTGCTGTTAGTGTCAAACATGGTCCCTGGATAGAGCACATGAGAGAAAAATCACATCGTGCGGAGATGAGATACTTGAGAAGAGGCATTATCGTTAACAGAATAAACTGAGTGAGAAATTATGACAGTTTAGAAATACAAGTACATCTAATATATAGAGAGACAGCAAATAAAGTGGTTTGACCATCTCATAAGAACGAGCCCGATCAGTTACAACTACGTGCCTATAGTAGAATAAGGTCTGGTCTTAAGGCACGAGGAAGGCCAAATGGCAGATGGATATAGGTACGTTAACCTAACAGTGAAGTTTAATTACTCGTGCAAGAGGTGTGTTTACAAAGTTAGGTTATAGGTGATAGAAAAAAACCTGTTCTTCCCAGCTGTTCTTCCCTTTACTAAGCAAATGGAAAGGAGGGGGTTTTTAAACAGAGTAACCAATTAGCAACTCCCCCTTAAAGGAACAATGCAGGGATACAGATAGTTATGAATTCTAGGCAATAAAGTTAACAACAGGTTTAACAATAGAAAACGATTAAATTTCCCTGTCATTCATACACACGCGTGAGGATATCCACACATCATTTACTCACACACTTTAACGAATTGCAGTCATAGACGATCCATAAAAATATTTAAAAACAGGAAGGATTCTTTTGACGTATGAACTTGTCTAACTCCCTGTCGAAGTCCCGCCCCCCAGATGTTTGCTGAGGCTTTTGTTGGTAACAAAATTCTCACTTATGCAAAAGACCTTGAAGGACCTAAGAGGTTCTCGTGTTTTATTATAAATATATAGGAGTCCTATGGGATGGCACTAACCAAGTTCGGCACACAGGGGAGAAACTAAAGTGGTACCCTCTTTTAATCTCCGCTATGGTAAAATTCCTTCAATGTGTGATGATAGTTTTATTAAATCCAATTGAGGAAAAAAAAACTAGGCTGTACACAGTCAGAAAATATGTACTCTCTCACAGTAAACAGTAAATATAATATCGCTACTGGCGATGATTACCTTCCAGATTATCTTACAGGTTTGTAATGGTAAAATTTGAATGATTATTCTTTAAATGTATCTTGGTAATGGGCTTTTTATCATTTAATTCTGACAGCTAAGGTACGCAAGACCGCCACAAGATTATATTTTAAAAAGAAATTTTTCTTCAATATGACCTGGAAGTTTTTATAGGATGATCATCTTTATTCTTTCTTTATTTAGCTGGGACCGCAGGTACGATCACTTAAAATCGCTTTGCCTAAGAAAAGAAAAACACTGCAAATATATATATAAAATCCAGGGGAAAATCTATAACAAGATTCAATAAAGCTAGTGCTTCTGTAAAGGTCTGGCCAGCGAGTGATAACGTGTCTAGTCTTCATGGTCTATTTAGCTAAAATGGAATGTAAGTTGAGTGGGACATGATACACTTGACAGCTTATTTGATCTCACGAACTTTTGGGGATCTGATCGCCAAATCAAGAGAAGAAACCGCACCCTGGTCTTCGTACCTCCGTTCGCTGCTGCCCGTTTCGGCTTGCCCCCGTTCGCTAGGTTGCGATTGACACCGAGCCGCGAAATTAGCGGCAAGCAACTGCGTCTCGTATCAGGGACCACTACTGTCTTTGATAACGCCGATAGTCTCCCCTAAAATCCCTCAGTTCGTCTCTTTGATCTTGGTCGCTGTGCCTGTTTGATTCTGGCGACGCCCCCCCACTGGCCAAGTTAATTAAAATAACTGCCTATGATTGTTCAAGAGATGTTAGTGGGGCGTTGATTTAATTTCTCCTTAAATCAATGCGATGACCAAAATCAACGATAGGTAAACCTTCCGAATATCAATCAGCAAACGTGTTTGCCCTCTGTGGAACAGTTTCATAGCTAATGAATCCACGTGAAAGAATAAACGTTTTTACAAGAAGTTACAACAAAGTTCAGGGTCAGCCGATATCGTCCATCACAATTAACAACAGATTATCCTAACTATGATTACATTAGTGGGGTTGATCATTATAACATATTAGGGGTTGACCATTATAATACATTAAGGTTGAACATTATAATACATTAGGGGTTGCACCCATTATTATACATTAGGGGTTTGACCATTAATTATAATCCATTAGGGTTTGACCATTATCAAAATACATTATGGGTTGACCATTATAATTATATTAAGAGGTTGATCCCCATTATAAATATTAGGGGTTGGCCATTATAATACATTAGGGGTCTTTGACCATTTATAATACATTAGGGGTTGACCATTATAATACTTTTCATGTTGACCATATATAATACATTAGGGGTTGACCATTAATATATACATTTGGGGGTTGACAATTATAAATGAATTAAGGGTTTACCATTATAATACTGTCGTGAGTTGAATGAGATTATCTGTCACGTTCTAGGTGTTAGTACCACCTCTCTATTACCAGTGATGTTTTCTCCTCCCATTTTCTTCATTTTAAGTACCTACGAGTGTAACTCCGGGTGTGCCATGTCATTTCCTAATCTAGAAAGTCAAACCCCTTTCTTACACGTGCGTAGGCCGGTATATTTGTGCCATCTCTTAAAACTCTTTCATTCTAGTGGGGGCAGAATCTACGTGTCCTCTGAGTCGCGGGAAAACGGACACGAGCGAGAAGCATTGATTTCCAAGTGACCGAACGCTCTCGTTCCTGTAGACCATTTCAGTTCGGCGACATCGAAAGAGTCTTCGTTTCTAAAATGTAATCGCTTTGATTTCGAGACGCATGGAAGAACATTTCTGAATCTACGTGTCCTCTGAGTCGCGGGAAAACGGACACGAGCGAGAAGCATTGATTTCCAAGTGACCGAACGCTCTCGTTCCTGTAGACCATTTCAGTTCGGCGACATCGAAAGAGTCTTCGTTTCTAAAATGTAATCGCTTTGATTTCGAGACGCATGGAAGAACATTTCTATTTACCTCACGCATTTGTCACTATCTTGTAAGAGATCCTGGCTATATATACTAGACCTCCCAATCTCTCAGTGCTCAATGTCCCCGCAGAAGAACTAATAGCCTGCATAGTGGAATAAGTGCCATAGTCTAAACCAGATGCACGGTTATAAGGATTTTCTTAAACTTATTGGTAAGCACACTTAGCTAATAGCCGCTCAGAGATTTTTCTAAACGTATCTAGGTATATGACCCTAGCAAATTGATTTTCTTAAAGCAACAATTTGTGCGGGGGTAATTTAATATTACTAAGTTTGCCACGAACCCAAATCAAGACGGTGTTACTCTAATTGCGTTTTTCCTGGATGATATGCGTTGAGTGTACTTATATTAATTTTAGTGACTGCTATTTTGTTCATTACTAGTTCCCTTGCTAAAACTCTAAGGTATATATATATAATTATATGGTATATATATATATGTACTATATTATTATATAATAATATATAAATATATATATATATATATATATATATATTATATACTATATATATATATATTATATTATATATATCTTCTTCTTCTTTCTTTCTTTGATCCATAACCACCAACCGTCAAAGCAGTCAGCGGCCATCACGCCTGGTGGCGTCTTGTAGGGCAGCAACAAATTGATTCCACTTTGCTCGGTCGGCGGCCATCCGAATAAGTAGGTCTTGGTTGCTGGTGGTATTCGGCCAAAAGATTCGGAGAATTTTCCTTAGGCAGATTGTGTGGAAGGAGGACAGTTTCGACATTTCCTTCTCTGTTACTCTCAAACATTCCGCACCATAGAGAAGCACAGAAAGTACACAGCTCTCATACAGTCTTAATTTGGTGTTTGTGCTGTACTGGGAAGACTTCCAAATGTTGTTGAGAACAGCAAAGGCTGTTCTCGCTTTATTCATTCTGTTGTTAATGTCCTTGCTTGTTCCGCCGTCAGGTGTTACTATGCTTCCTAGGTAAGTAAATGTGTCTGTCTGTTCTAACTTCTGGTTCCTTACTGTTATTGGTTCAGGATTGCCCACATTTAGTGTCATGACCTCTGTCTTCTTCAAATTGATGTTCAGGCCAACCTGCTGACCGTACTTATTCAGTCTATCGGTTTTGTCTTGAATGTGTTGATGAGAATGCGCGAGTAGTGCAATGTCATCTGCATATTCCAAATCTTCCAGCGTAGAAAACGTTGTCCATCTAATTCCTCTTGGACTGCCCTCTGTTGTCTGGCGCATCACCCAATCTATGACTGTCAAAAATAATGTTGTTGATAAGGGGCATCCCTGTCGTACTCCTGTTTCACTTCGAAAGTTACATTACTCGATCCAACATTGCACGTAAAGTTAGAATAGAGGCTTTTTATAATGGAAACAATGCGGCTGGGAATTCCATAAGCCCTCAGAATTTTCCATAGGCTGTCCCTGTGTATGCTGTCGAAAGCCTTTTCAAAATCAACAAAGTTAATATACAGCTGTCTCTGCCATTCTGAGCACTGCTCTATAATGTTCCTGAGGGCAAATATATGATCTGCACATCTTCTGTTCTTTCTGAAGCCCGCTTGTTCTTTCCTCAGTTTATGGTCAACTGCTTTTGAAATTCTCTGGATGATTATCCTGCCTAGTATTTTGCGGGGAACTGAGAGGAGGGTAATTCCTCTCCAGTTGTTGCAGTCTGCAAGGTCGCCCTTCTTGGGCAATTTGACAATTATTCCTTTACTCCACTCTGTTGGTGTTGTCTCAGTTTCACAGACTTGTGCAAATAGTGGTTCTAATAGTTCTGCTGCTAGTTCAGGGTCTGTCTTGAATAGCTCAGCATTTAGATTGTCGTGACCAGGCGCTTTTCCATTTTTTTAGCCCTTTGATAGCTGTGATAATTTCTTCTTTTCGTGGAATGTCTGTATTTACGTCTCAGTCGCTTTCAGCCTCAGGAACATTCAGCTGAGTCTCTGGTGGTTCCTTATTCAGTGTTTCTCTGAAGTGCTCTGCCCATCTTGTTTCCTGCCCCTGTTCTGTGGTGATGAGATTGCCTTGCTTGTCTCTTACTAACGTTATGTTGTTTGCACCTCGTTTTCCACTGATAGCTTTAGTTATTTTATAAACTGTGCTTTGTTCATTTCTCAGTGCTGCCTCTTCTGCCTGTCTTGCAAGGTCGTCCAGAAATGTCCTTTTGTTAGCACGGGTTTGACGTTTTACTTCCTTGTCCAGCTGACTGTACTGTTCACTATATATTGCCTTTAACCTGGGAGACTTAGCTTCTGTTTTCTTTCTTTTCATTTCCTTTCTCTTCGCTATGGTGTTTAGTGTTTCTGGTGTTATCCAGTCTTGGCTCTTTCTTTCCTGGAATCTCAAGCATGACTTGCTGCTTTCTTTGTATATTGTTGAGATGGTGTTGAATTTCTGGTCGACATCGTCGGTCTCTGTTCTTTCCTGGCTTTTGGTAATCAGATATCGTCTCTTCACGTCGACCACGAACGCTTTTCTGGTGAGGGGGTCCTTAAGTTTTGTGATGTTATATCTTTTCTGTTTGACTGCAACTGGTCCAGCAGCTCTGAGTTTCACCTTCAGTCTTGCTACTACTAGGTGATGATCACTTCCCACATCTTCGCCTCTTCTTACTTTCACGTCTTGTAGTGCATGTCTCCATCTGCCATTGATCATTATGTGATCTATCTGGTTTTTGTCTCGTCCGTTTGGTGATTCCCATGTTAACGTGTGCACTTCTTTGTGTTAATACTGCAGAAGCTTATTAATTTGTCCCCATTCTCATTTACTGTTCCACTGCCGCATTTCCCCATTACTCTTTCGTTATAATTATTGTGTGCTCCAACGTTCGCATTCAGGTCTCCCATTACTATAATAAGATCATACCTGGGTACAGTTTCCATTTCCTTTTGTACCTGTTGATAGAACTCGTCCTTGATCTCTTCATCGCTGTCGTTTGTTGGTGCATAGCATTGTATAATTGTGGTGTTGGTGAATCTCCCTCTCAGTCTTGCTCTTATTAGTCTGTTTGTTAATGGGTTTCCATTCCAGTAGAGACCTTTCCATTCCTTTCTTAAGGATAATGGCTACACCTTCGTTGTGCTGACCATCCTCTCTACCAGAATAAAGTACTGTTTCCCCTGTAGCTGTTTTTTATTCTCCCCATCCCTGTCCATCTGCTCTCGCTTATTCCCAGGATATGTAGTTTGTAATTCCTCATCTCTGCTGTGATCTGTCTGAGCTTTCCTGCCTCATTCATAGTTCTGACATTCCAAAAACCAATTCTGGTTTCGTGTTTTGCGGTCTGGGCATCCGTTTTCATGCCAGTGGGAGTTTTACTCCTGGAGGACCAGGGTACCAGCTTTTGTCTGACCCCTACCCACGCAGACCAGTCCAGCTTGGTTGAACCTACCAGGAGTAAAACTCCCACTGGCATAGCTCTGGGGATTGTCAGGGTACACAAGCTGCCATACCGTTACAAGGTATAGGTACCATTGATGGCAGATATATATATATATGGGTTGGCCATCATAAAACATTAGTGGTTGATCATTGGTTTTTTCCCAAACAGCTGTAGTTCCACGGTTCTCATCTTGTGATATTATTTAAATCTTTCTATTTTACACAAGCATCCATTTATCAAAGTCTGTAACGTCGCCGTTGTTGGTCATGTTTTAGTTGTTCTCCACACATCGTAGCCATACATCATTGCATTTCTTAATATTTAAGTTGAAAATTAGACACAAAAATTCTTGGATTTTAATACTTCGAAAACAAAATCTCTATTAATTAGAAGAGAAACGAGAGGCCAACAATCAACATACATGGATTTTGTTACGTTTCCTTTTTTTTTTTTTTTTTTTTTTTTTTTTTTGAACACATAATAATTAATTTAAAATACAGAAGTAAAGCAGCGAAAGAAAGAAACAAACAAAGAAAGAAAGAATGACAGAATGAAAGCAAAGAAAAAAAGGATAGAAATAAAGGAAAATCAAATATAAAATTACTCAAGCCAAAAAAAAAAAAAAAAAAAACTGAGAGAGGTGTCGTAAAGTGGATCTGAATGACAACAGGTTCAAAAATTTCCCCATTTGAAAATTAACTAACGTACTCCTAAAATCTATTAATAACTACAGCATTTGAAATTGTCTCAACGACACAGACAAATCAACCGCCAAAATTTTAACTAAAGAATTTGAATTTTCCACTACGCCAAGTTAAAAAGGTTACTACCCCCTTTTAACACGCACTACCCCTCCCAATATTTATTAACAAACATCGTAAAAATTAACAACCAATCGTATTGTTACCTCGTTTATAGTGACGATAAAATCTTGGTTGTAGGAGAAAATATGCCTAATCTGTGCTTTGGAATAAAATTAAATAATTTATTTCTCAAAAACTAAAGAGAATTAAAAGGAGAGAGATATCTTGAAATATAGGGTTAATATTGCTTAATATATTGACATAAAGATTTCCCCGTAATAATATTATTTTGACATGGAAAATTTTATTTTAGTAATATTTTCAGTTCCAAAAAAAAGCACAATTAATTACTTTAAAATTATACAGATGAAAATGTGGAAGAATAATTAAATGAAACCTATACAGATAGATAGAGGGCATTTGGCCGCTTAATAATCTATTTTGATATTAAAGATCTGTCCATAAATATATGAGATATATAATATATAAAATAAAAACAGACGAGCGAACACACTTATAAACTGCTCAGTTTGGTAGCTTGGGGAAAAAGTTAAAATTTGTTGACACGCGTTCTGATTGGTTAGGCGTAGTTGAGGATGGGGCAATAAGAATTAACAATTGCTTGCAAAGTCGGCCATTTGAAATTTAAACTAACTAAGCTGACATCAGCGGGAGAGCCTGTGTGACCAAAGCTTTCGCCGTCTGGAACACTAAAGCAGTGGTAGAACCCATTTACTGCTTAGTCAAGCTTATGTTATGTGAAATTTTTACTTGAGGGTAATGCAAAATAAATATTTGTATTGATTTAATTAACATGTAAGCCACAATTTACGTTACGATAGCCTAAGAAGGAATGCAGTCTTTCGGAGTGAAATAAATGCATAAAATATTTGCTAGTGGCTTTACAACGTTTGCGAATGCCAAAGCAGGAGACCAAAATGGATATTGGCTTTTGTAGTGCCATAAATGTTTAAATGTTATGTATAATTATGTAGAAAATGTTAGGACGAAATTATCCACAGGTTTCAGAGCTAGAGTAAGCACACCCTATCTATTGTATGAACTAAAAAACCCTGTATAAGATGTTGTAAGGGAATCATTAAAGGGTCACAGGATGGGTATGTACACCCCTGTCTATTATATGGAAGCGACACCTTGGAGGAAGGGATCAGGGCTTTGTACTATCACTGAAGAAGAATGTTTACACAGCAGTGATGTTAAACAATGAAAAATAAAGACTGGTGTAATGATCAGCACACATAGCTGATCAAGGTGAGTTGTTACAGTGGTTATGTGTGGAAGTATTATAGATGAGAGTTATATGGGAGGGAATGCTCCTCTCATTTCAGGTTATATGTCAGAATACTTATTGGTGGCAGGAAACCTGGTGAGGGACGAAAATCTTGGGAGTGATCGCTCAGCTTTCAAGTTGTAGCTAGCCCCACACCTTCGACCAGGAGCACCACATTTGTTGATTCTGAGGACCTATGGGCCAACTGTTTTCTTCAATCCATGCCAGTTAAGTCCTTTACAAAAGGCACTGACAAAATTATTGATATCATAAAGTTCCACCATAATAACCATAATAATAATATAATCACCTTGAAGTGAAGAACCCAACAGTCTTTCCAACATATTAACAGTGATCAGTACAGGCCGGTAAACAGAACAGTGGGTGGATTTCTTCAGTGATTTTCTTTTGTATAAACAAGAGACATGGACAGAGTTCCAATTTATTTATTTTAAATAGTGTAAATAAAAATTCGATTGAGTTTGACAATCCCTGGCCCATAAAATTGAGGTACAGGGAGATTAAATTGTAAAAAATAATGACCTAAACTTCATCAAAAGTCTTACTTACTTTAATTTTATTGGGTTAAAGTTTTGTTTGACAATTTTCTTTCATCACATAAAATACATTACCCTAGACACGTAGCCATATAACATATCCAGAAAATATTTTCCAGAGTGAGATCTCAGAGAGGTAGCGGATAGGTACCCTGAGAATACAACATCATCAACAATTAGACTCAGGGACTTACACAGCTTGACCTCACTCTGTTTACACTTAGGTGAGTAACACCAATAACCTCTCATATTACCACAAGAGGCATGAAAGAACACCGTTGGAAATTAAGTTAACACACACATTTTTTTTTTCTTCAAATGAGCTGATCCTATAAATAAAAGTTGAAAATTTCAAGAGCGGCGGAAAAAACAAGTATTTAGACGCTGACCAGGGAAAAAAAAACAACAAGGATTACAGTGGCAGGAACACAAACATTTTTACTGCATAAAATGACAACGCATGAAAAATAAAATTTAGTGACTGGGTAAAACGATTAAAATTAATCCAAACACTGACATTCGCATTGACAGGTGGTGCCAAGTGTGAATGGAAGCTATCTCTTAGGGAAGAGTTTTTTAACCTTTTTTTGTGCTATGGGCCCCTTTGATTGTCCGATGAAGGCTATGGACCATTTGATTGCTTAATGAAGGCTATGGACCCCTTTGATTGTCCGATGAAGGTTGTGGATCCTTTTGATTGTCCAATGAAGCGTTTGGACACCTTTGATTGCCCAATAAAGGCTATGGACCCGTTTGATTGTCCAATGAAGGCTATGGACTCCTTTGATTGTTCGATGAAGGCTATAGACCCCTTTGATTGTCCAGTGAAGGCTATGGATTCCTTTGATTGTTCGATGAAGGTTATGGACCCCTTTGATTGTCCAATGAAGCGTTTGGACACCTTTGATTGCCCAATAAAGGCTTTGGACCCCTTCTTTTGAAAAAAAATGTACATAAAAGCAGAATTAGCAATTTTACATTTTAAAATGTTAAATTACCTACACGGACCCCCTTCGATTCATTCACCTCGTTTTAGAAAGTATTCTATTGGCGTAGCAGTTAGAGTGTTCTCCTCCGGTAGCACAGTTACCGAGTTCGAATCATGGCAGTGTAACGCTCAAGTTTACCCAACAGTAAATATGGGTACTTGACTCTACTCTTGAGTTAGGGAAGGCAAAAGCAGCGAAGAAGGAAACTGCTCATCCCACCTCATAAAAAACTGGACCTAGTATGGTGAAGTCTCTAACACGTCACTCTTAAACGGCAGCTTCTGCTTTAGGACTACCTTTAGCAGGTAAAAGTTCTCTTTAGACTAGTAAATCATAGAGTGACATCACCTTGTATGCCAAGCACTCCAAGGGAGTTACGAAGCATCATTTTCAGTGACCACTTTAATTTACTAGTCTAAAGTTTACCTACACCCTTTACCAATCTCTCAGAAACAAAATTGCACGGTAAGCCCTGAAGGATCAGGAAATCATCATCATCAGCTGCCATCTCTACATCGAAGGTCGACTGCAACGGATCTCCAACGTCTGCTGTCTCTTGTCTTGATGGCGCACTCTGTATTACTCTTTCCTGTCCATCTCTTAATGTCATCTTCCCACTTATAGCGCTGTCTTCCTCTTGCACGTTTGCCTTCAACTCTGCCTTCTGTTATGGTCTTCAGCAAGGTGTTATGTCTTTTGACATGACCAACATATTTTAGTTGTCTAATTTTGATCCACTTCATTAATTCTCTTTTCTATGACATCTTTGTTTGTTTTATTCTCTTTCCATGAGACGTTTCCCATTCTTCTATATATCCACATCTCTAAGGCCTCAATTCTTTCTTCTAATTGCTTATTCATTGTCCATGTTTCTACACCATACAATAATGAAGAATATTTGTGATGATTCTCAGTTTGAATTTGTGAATGTTTAAAACTGGAGGACAGATTTTGTGAGACTGGACAATGCGTGTTTCATCAGAAATATGCGCAGCTCAGAAACATTAGTAGAAACGTAACGTAACTTTAGAAATGTTGGCTTATAGACCAACTTGGCAGATGTTTAGGGATAGGTCGAGTACTGTTTTTAACTTTTCATAATAGTTTGAGCGTCTAGTTTATTGTTCTAGACGTTTAGTTAATAATGAACAAAATCTTTACATGTTTTATGGTGGTTGTGATAATGACAGATACATAAATGGTTATGATTATTATTGACAACGTAATGAATTAAAACTAATTGCCACAGAAGCCACCCCCGTGAGAGCACGTGACTGTTTGGTGCAGGTTTACTGCAAGAGGACCAGCTTACAGCGGTGACTGCATGCTCCATAAGGAGCGCACAGGAAAATAATGAGGATGATGACTCACGTAAGGCGATTGTGATGATGATGGCGATGACCGTGGTTATGGTAGTGAAGATAACTGTGATGATGATGGCGATGACCGTGGTTATGGTAGTGAAGATAACTGTGATGATGATGGCGATAACTGTGATGATGATGGCGATGACTGTGGTTATGGTAGTGAAGATATCTGTGATGATGATGGCGATGACTGTGGTTATGGTAGTGAAGATATCTGTGATGATGATGGCGATGACCGTGGTTATGGTAGTGAAGATAACTGTGATGATGATGGCGATGACCGTGGTTATGGTAGTGAAGATAACTGTGATGATGATGGCGATGACCGTGGTTATGGTAGTGAAGATAACTGTGATGATGATACCGGTGATGATAAAAGATAGAGCCGTGGTTATGGTAGTGAAGATGGATGATCTGTGATGATGAAGACGGCGATGACCGTGGGTTATGGTAGTGAAAGATAACTAAGATGATGATGGCGATGACCGTGTTGGTTATGGTAGTGAAGATAACTGTGATGATGATGGCGATGACCGTGGTTATGGTAGTTGAAGATAACTGTGATGATGATACCAGAAAAGCGATGACCGGGTTATGGTAGTGAAGATAACTGTGATGATGATGGCGATGACTGTGGTTATGGTAGTGAAGATAACTGTGATGATGATGGCGATGACCGTGGTTATGGTAGTGAAGATAACTGTGATGATGATGGCGATGACCGTGGTTATGGTAGTGAAGATAACTGTGATGATGATGGCGATGACTGTGGTTATGGTAGTGAAGATAACTGTGATGATGATGGCGATGACTGTGGTTATGGTAGTGAAGATAACTGTGATGATGATGGTGATGACCGTGGTTATGGTAGTGAAAATATCTATGATGGCGATGACTGTGGTTATGGTAGTGAAAATATCTATGATGGCGATGACTGTGGTTATGGTAGTGAAGATAAATGATGATAGTAGTAACTGTGATGAATGTATAATGATGATGACAACGATGTTGGTAATGATGATAGTGGCTTTAAAATGATGGATAAGTCGGATGAATGTTGATGAAGACAACAGTATTAGTGACGATAATGATAGTCACGACGATGGTGACAATAATGAGGATGACAATGATAGTTAAGTAACGATGTTGGTGGTTGTGGTAGTGGCGATAGAACGGTGATGCATCTGGTTTCTGTGGTTCTGAGGAAAGGTATAAATCTTTCAGAAGTGAGCTGTTATAATTTTCTCAAAATTATATCATAAGTGGTATCGAAAAATATATTTTTTTAATGTCCTCAATAAATTCGTCAACAGGTTTCAGTAAGTAAAAGTCAGTACAATTTCCACAGACACTGGATGTTACATTTCGTCTTGTATGTAATGAACTTTATCGCGCTTTGAATTGTTAAAAATTTCCGACACTGTGTCAGCAGTGGCTTAATACAACACTAGCAGTGGCAGCTTTCTTTAATGAGCTGTTGAGCTGCAGCACCCCCTGTAAAAAAAAAGGACTGCATACTGTCTCTAATAATACATAATCCGGACAGACCAAAAAATACAAAAAAATTGAGGTTACACCGGAAGGGTTTTGAATACAAAACACAAAAAATTATCCAACCCGTATTGTGGAGTGCTGCAAACGATTACAGTTCAAGTGACCTTGACCTCTTATAAGCGAAATGCTTTGTTATACACAGCAAGAGGCCAGCTGCGTTTGCGGGATTTGGGTTGAATTTATTTAACTCTTTAACTCCGGAACAACGCTCTGAGCGTGGTTTTTAGACTATTACGAATTAAAATTACGGCACAGGGTGAAAAATAATTGCGGAGTCAAAGATTAACAAGTGCTGCAACAGAACACAGCTCAAGTGGAAATTAAATCTATCAAGCGACTGTTTACGTGCGCGTTCACTACAATACCGTAAAACGTTGGTCAGTTGCATTGTTTTTGAGATTAATTTAATGCTGATATTTTCTTGTGTCTGATAATTATAGAAATGAATTTGAAGTAACTGTTACATATTTTATAAGAAATTGTTTTTTTTTTCGCGATTGTCGTTGGCTGAAAAATGCCGTGTAAAAACACAGAGGTCGCCCTCTCCGAATCTAAAAATTATCCAGACCTCGACTAGCAGGAACAGTACATACCAGAGAAAATTTAACAGAGAAATTTACGAACATCATGACTGGTTGTGTGCTGTAATGTAAAGAATGCATTATTGTGTTTTCCTTGTTTACTTTTCAACGGTGATACTACATGGACAAAGACAGGCGTAACGGATCTGATTGTAGTGGGTTTGATGGTAAATTGTATGATGGTGATATTACTAAGTGTGATGCATGAGGTCAGCTGTGAAGGCTCCTGAGATAAAATGTAGCTGTGAATTGGTCAGAAGGGGGGCCCTTCGTGCTACCACTAGCGACCTCACACCTATCTTTTTTTTATCTAATGAATGTGGCTACTTTTAAATGTCTAGGGTAATGATATGTAATGTGTTGTGGTAGTTTACATACACACACACTGATCTTTAATAGTCTAATAATTTTATAAAAATGTTATAATACACTGAACGTCAACTCAAGTTGTGTAAAATTTGGATTAGTAAATTTTCTTTAAATTTATTTGTTCTGAACCAAGTGTTTTATTTTGGCCAGAACATATGAAAGCTTTTGCAATTATAAAAGAAAATACATGAATATGAACATAATAAATGCAAGTTTGATGTGTTACATATGATTATGTTACTATACTAGTTAATATTACTACTGTTTTTATATTTGTAATCTATTTAGTGGGAGAACATTTAATGGATGTGTGCTGGGGTTGGGGTGGCCTCATCACTCCCAGTCAATGTCTATTTGGTGACTACACATTGTCCCGTTATTTGATGGAAATTTTATGGGTGTGTTATTGTGTTAGGAAATAAGTTGAGTTGGTGAATTCTCAGCAGACCATCGCTCACGTAGCTTGAATGTAGTAGCTCTGGTGCTGAGATGTGGTGGCCCCACCTCTCCGTGCTTGGGGGCAATATCGGAAGTCTGGTGGCCCCACCTCTCCGTGCTTGGGGGCAATATCAGAAGTCTGGTGGCCCCACCTCTCCGTGCTTGGGGGGCAATATCAGAAGTCTGGTGGCCCCACCTCTCCGTGCTTGGGGGGCTATAATAGGCTGCTCTGACAAAATGTTACTGCACGGGTCCACTCTTGTAATATTCAACAACTCATTTGACACCGCATTTGGTGCCAACTGAAACCCACATTTTTTCTGCAAATCAAAGTATTAGTCATGTGTCAGAATTCCATCCTCTAACCATTTCTGGACACAACACTACACAACAACAACACCACATAGACAGGGGTCAGATCTTTCTGAACCAAACAACACATCTTACCAAGTTGGTTTCACATAGGATAAGTTCTCACCAGACTACATATTCTGAAATATGTTCATTAGCTTCCTGCCATAGAATAGGATAGGTGATATGTCCACTGATCTTCTTAACACTTGATCTAATCCTTCATAATCCTTGCTGGGAGTTTTATGTATTTTTATTTGTCTCTAGACCTGAACTGGGGGGGGCGGGGGGTCTAGAGCGAATCCTTACTTGTTGTAAGGGACAGATTATGCTATTGCAGTATCAAACCACCCCAAACCTTAACCAAATATTAAAATGTACAAAGAAACAATTTCAGTCTTACCAGAACTATGATATAGAACACAGTTAAATGCTAGCAAAACTCAGCTGAGCTGCTGGCTATAGGGATGGCGTCCCCCTCTAAATATTTCAATAGCTTCTGGGAATTACACCACTTAATAATTCACTGTGTCTACTAGGACAACTTATAATGAATGGCACAAAATGCGCGTCTGAGCGCCTATAATATATTCATCTATGGCCAATCACTGCCTTTTTTTTTTCAAATTCAAATATCCTACCACAAAGTCATTTCAGTCATATCTCAGTCAAGTATGCCTTATTGTCTGTTGGTCGTCCGTCTCTACTTGCGTTTCACAAAAAAATACACTTGTTTTTTTTTTAACCAACCCTGCCTTCCCCTACACAATTTTGCCTTTAAAGTTATTTTTAACCACAATTCTCCAGCCCATCCCCTCTCTTCATTCCAACTAGATTTTAGCACTTGCGTCTTCAAGGCCACAATTTTTTGAAAATTAGTGACATGTTTTATTTCAATGTAGACGCTCGCTGATATGAACAACATAGTCTTTTGTCAATATCTTTCTTATTATCTGTCCGTCTGTATAAATGAAAGCATATTATTTCACTGCTCAAGATGGGCCATCCGGCCAGCTAGGTTTTATATTCCTAACATTATTATTAAGAAAAGTTACTTTTCAAATATTTTCTAGAATCTTCTGGAATGCGTTCATCACTGCATTCAAATAAACGGACTAAGTGTTACGTGCAGTCTTTGATATCTTACAATATTATACATTGGTATTCTTGTTATCTTCGCAAATATTTTGAAAGCAAAATAGTGCTTAAGGGAAAGTCATTATTGAGTTACTTCCCTTGAAAGTTGTGTCGGCTCTTTCGATCAAACTCCGCGGATAAATCCAGTTCTCTGCGATTTATTCGTTGTTTGGGTAATAATAGATTGTTCTTGCTTCAGAATATCTATGGCCTGAATTTATGTGTATTGTTTGTCTGAGTAGGACGAGTCTGTCTTATATCTGTATATCTTTACATATCTAAGTCGAACTATATGTTCTGTTGTCTCTAGAGAGGTCGAAGGCTATTCGGCGGATGTGTCGCTAGAGTGTGGGGTGATTTGGCTTCGTCCTGATAGGGACTGTGTGTTTTCCATGTCGGCCTGTCGCCGGGGAAAAAGTGATCTCAGTATTTGTGGGGAAGGTGATAGTCGTCTAAACCTATCGTGTATGCTTTACCCCAGTGTTTATTCGTATTGCCAAGGAATGGCAGTTTCATATTTCCTATACCAAGGTAATCAAAGATACTCTTATGAACTCTCGATCGAAGCCACCATTTTCGATAGTTACGATTTGAATGTCTAAGAGAATATATTTGACTCGATGAAAACGACTTCGATTCCTAGCAGCACTATATCCTGTAGATTGCAGTCAATTGTTCATGATCAAATCTACAGAGCAATGAAATGTTTTATGAATGACTAACTTTAGGACAGATTCATTATCTGTATCCAAACGTGAGTGACAGCTCACGAGTGAAGCCATCTTGGAACCAAAACATGTAGTGACTTTCAAGAAGAGAAAAGGGATGCCCGTATTATCGCTTGATTAGTCCAGAGATCACTGCTACACATGAGAACCCATTGCTAGCGGTTCAATATTATTATATGGAAAAATATGTGCTGAACATTATGTTGAAGAATCGTCGCTAGACGAGATTAGGTCTAGAAGCCATCTGAAATATTGTTTATAAGCTGACGTGCTCAGTCAGTGAAGTCAGATGATATATATGTATGGGCGATACTGAGTGCTTGGCTACTGACAGTCCATTATACAATTATTCTACATGAGTGCCCATGTAACATTGCAAGACCATTTGTCCACTGTACTATGATGTATTATGGCAACCTGTGATTTGTCACTATCTGTGCTGTCGAGTGTGTACGTCCAATTAAACTTTAGAAAAAGGTACACAGTCGTTGGTGTCGATGACTTCCAGCCATACATGAGTGTGAGAAAAGAACATTTTTTGTCAACACCACGAACCTTTATCATCATTCGCACATTATACACTCAATCCATGTCTACACACCACTGCGTAGGTCAAGTTGACATTCCATACACTACAGTGGAGCAAACAACACCATAGAGATCTTATCAACTGATGATGATGATGATGTCTGCTTCCATCCACTTATATCTATCTTTTGGTGGATATCATTAACGGGAATAAAAATCTAAAATTATCACCTTTATCAACTGGTGGACCAGCTTTCTGGGTTTGACCTCGCAGAAGTTCAGAAGTCAACAGATTACCGATACCAGACCGTTTCCTGTGGCTGATACGACATACTTGCAGTATTGGTTTGCTATTTGTCAACACTTTGTCACGTGACCTGTCAAGTGAATGCAGTATGTAGGTCAGCGTTGTTGACAGTTTTACATTAGACATTACAGAGTTTCACAGAACAGTTGGATCAATTCTTGTCAATATTAACAGGAAGACAGTATGAGTGAACTAAGAAGTCCTATTTTCATCGATGGATCTTCTTGTTTTCCATATATGAACTTTAATATTTAGGCCAGAATGTTTAATTGAATAAAGTGGCAGTTTGTTTATTTTCATAAAAATAACTTTGCCATTACTGTAAAACTGAGCCTATTTTGCAACACATACTATCATACACATAATTTATATATATTTATGTTTACATGTTATTGGTTTGTATAGTATGTTAGTTTCTATGTCAGCGGGTTGTGTTTAAGGTTGGGCGGCGTCCTCACAACAGAATATCCCACGTCATAGAGGGTCCGTTGTGGGCGTTTTCTATAGGTGCAATTTTCTTGATTGAAAATTTGCTGCGACAACTGTTGCTTTTGTGTTAGCTGTGAAGTCTGTAATTATTGTTATTTTTTGTAATATTTCTTTGTTCTTTAGTTTTGTTTTGATTTGTTTGTAATTTGTTGGTCTAACCTTTTCTATCTTTCAGTTCTATTCACAATTTATATTCATATATTGTGACGTCATTTGTGTTGTTATTCTTTGCAGATTCAGTGATTATTTTCATTGATTTCCCTATTTGATTTATTTTTGATTTCTGCAAACGTTCTTGTATTGTCAGTCCTATTTGTACTTTATGTATTCTGTTGGTTGACATATGTTTTATATAGGTATATTTCATAAGACACAATTGCCTGTGCACTGCACTTGGATTATGGTATAAACCAGTACCTGATTATTATTACTATTATACAAGACCTTATTAAAGGCTTGTGACCCACAGATATTGGGATAGTATACTGATTAATCAAGTCATTGAGAACTTGTGGTATTATTATTGGTTCAGGTGATTAGTATTATTGTTAGACATCATGTCTACTTTGGAATACTTCATTACACAAGGGAAAGCCCTTGATAAGACTGGTCAACAATTAGAACAATGGGCTGTTGCTCAATATGACAAAGCATTAGCTGCAGAAGAGAGAAGAGCTATGGCAGAAGAGAAAAAATTAGAAAGAGAAGCTGAGGCTGCGGCTGAACAAAAGAAATTGCAGATGCAGGTGGAGGAAAGGAGATTTGAAGCTGAACAAAAAAAATTAGAAAGAGAAGCTGCTGCGGAACAAAAAAGATTAGACAGGAAAGCTGAACAAAAAAGATTAGACAGGGAAGCTGAACAAAAAAGATTAGACAGGGAAGCTGAACAAAAAAGATTAGACAGAGAGGCTGAAGAAAAAAAAGCAATAAGAGAACATGAATTTGAGTTAGAGAAATTGAGATTGACAAGTATGAGTAATGTTAATCAGGCATCTAGTGTTAATGGTAAACCTTCTACTTACAAGGTTAAGGTTCCACCGTTCAATCAGTCCAGTGACGATATTACATTCTGGCTGGATAGATTTGAACGTTCTTGTCGTACACATAATGTGGATAAATCACAATACGCTAATCAATTATCAGAAAACTTGAAAGGTGAATCTTTGTCTAGATTATGCCTTGTAGGAGAAGCAGATAAGGATAATTATGATGTCATTAGGGCGGCTTTGATAAAAAAATATCAGCTAAGTGAGGAAGGCTAATCGCCTTTTATTTAAAACGATGGTGCCTGAGACGGGTGTAGAATTCTCAGAATTCACTGCAAAGGCACGTCTCACAGTTGATCGTTGGATTGAGCTTTCCAAAACAGAAAAAACGTATGAAGGACTTATGGATTTGTTGCTCAGAGATAAGATTATGTCATGTGTGAACAAACCTTTCCTTGAATTTATACATGAGCGTAAACCTAAATGTCTAAAAGAAATGGAAGAATATTGTTCCCAATATGTCACTGCACACCCCGACGTAACTTTTGGCAACACTAAGATTAAGGAGAGTATGCCAGTTGCTTCAGCAACACCATACAATCCCAATTATTCACACAGATTTCAGGGACCTCAAAACAGATTTGATAAAAAAGGTAACCATAATAGTTATCAAAACCAAGGTAACCAATCATTTCAGGGTTCTTCTTCAAAGAACTGGAGACGACCTGATAGCTCTCGACACAGGGGTGGTCATAATTATAGGAATTTCCGTAGAGGAAGTAATTATAGAAACTATCAGGGTTATCCGACTTGGAGTCAACAAGATCATAATTACAGAGATACTCATTATAATGAATATGATAATGGTAACCAAGGGAACTATGACTCAAACCCAAATAGGGGTTACAATAGAGGTAACAATAACTACAGAGGTGATAATAACCGAGGTAGATCTCAAAACAAAAGACAAAAACCACATTTTCAGGCAAACTCTGCACAACAAGAGTCCCATGAAGCCTATAAACAGAGTAAAGATAATAATGATGCTAGTAATATGGCATGTGCCGCTTTTGATTTTGGGAGAGCATCTCAGTGCCCCCAATGCAAAACGTTATTTGAGCCAACCACAGTGTCTACTTTAAGCTGTGGCCATCCTCTTCCTGCTCTTTCCAGCATCAGTCGCGCATGATGGAAGAGGTTCTCTTGTCTTACATAAGGGTTGAGTGAATAACAATCCAGTCTCTGTGCTATTTGATTCTGGATGCACCACAATTGGTGTTAGGCAGTCACTCGTAGATCCTTCCCGTGCCACTGGACAAGTAGTCAAATGTGTAACATTTGGCGGCACATTAGAGAAATACTCTACTGCTATCATTAGGATTGCTACTCCTTTCTTTACAGGAGATGTACACGCATGTCTTCTTCCGAATCCGATCGCTGACCTCATCATCGGTCGCATTCATGGATTCAAGGAATGCACTCCGCAACAAATTTCCACGTGGGAAAGGCAAAACATGCAGATTGCTAACGCTGTAGTCACTAGAGCTCAGGCTCTTAATATGCCTCAAACTTCATCTACTGAAGATAATGAAGTGCATAACCAAGATAATCCCTTGGTAATTTCTCGTGACTCGTTTATAAAACAGCAAGAAGATGATCCCACTCTGAAGAAATTCTTCATTCTTGCAACTAAAGGTGATCCGAATAAAGACACAAGTCGTAAATCGTGGATTACAAAGAAGAATGGCGTACTTGTACGTATGGTTCAAGACTCCATTACGTCAAGTCATTCTCAAATCCTGGTTCCCAAGAATTTGAGAGTTAAAATTTTGCAGCACGCTCACGACTCTCAGTGTGCTGGACACATGGGTTTTTCCCGTACTAAGTCAAGAGGCCTTGCGGCTTTCTTTTGGCCATTGGTGAACAAGGACATACGGATTTATTGTCGATCTTGTAAAGTATGTCAGGAAGTTAAATCCAAAGGTCCACGGCATGCTGCACCCATTCAGGCGGCGGACATTCCTATTCGGCCGTTCCAAAAAATGGCTATAGACATTATTGGTCCATTTAAGATCAAGTCTGCCAGAGGACATCAGTTTATCTTGACGTGTGTTGATATGTGCACACGTTGGCCAGAGGCTATTCCTCTGAAGAGCATTACTACTGCTGATATTGCAGATGCTCTTTGGCTTATATTTTCTCGTCTGGGGTTCCCCGGAGAAATATGGTCAGACCATGGCACCCAACTAATATCAGATACCATGTCTCAAGTAATGTCTACTCTGCAGATAGATAGATCTTTAAGTAGTATCTACCATCCAATGTCTAATGGTATGGTCGAACGCCTTAATAGAACACTTAAAAACTTACTGGGGAATATAACTGAGGATCATCCTCAAGACTGGGACAGAGTTTTACCTGCGGCCCTCTTCGCTTACAGAGAGGTACCCAATGAACATACAGGATTTCTCCCTTTGAACTCGTCTTTGGCGCGCGTCCGCGTGGCCCTATGTCGTTGCTTCACGATCTCATAACATCTGACAATATTGACGATGACACAAAGTCATCCTACGAATATGTCATCGCGTTGAGACAAAAAGATTATCGAAGCATGCAAATTAGCAACTTCTTCTTCTGAATTTGCGAAACAGAAGGCAAGGCAATTTGCCAATAAGAAGAGATGCTTACGACAACTTTGTCCTGGTGACAAAGCATTTGTATTACTACCTTGTAGGGAAAACAGATTACTTATTTCTTGGAAAGGTCCGTACGATATAATATCGAAAATTTCCGATGTCGACTATATTGTCGATATTGATGGGAAGCATAAAACCTTCCACATCAATATGCTTACTGAATTCCATGAACGTCCGGATTATTTGCAACCCATTTTCCAAGCAACGACAATTCTCCAGTACAACATGGTCATTACTCATCACTGTCCGTGATACAGGATGAGGAAACAAGTTTTTCAGATGTAAATCTTCCTCTTCCAATGATCCCACTTCATTCTAGTGAATCATGGAAGAACGTTACTGTCTCTCCTGATTTGTCTCTAGGAGAACAGCGACAAGTTTCAACTATGTTGCAAACATTTCAGGATGTACTCACTGACATCCCTGGACAAACGCATGTCATTGAACATGACATTGTGCTAACTGACCATACTCCTATTAGGGTTAGACCTTATCCTATACCTATACATTTTCAAGCACAGGTCGAGAAAGAGTTGGATGAGATGATAGATTTGAAAATAATCGAACCATCCACCTCTGCATATTCTTCGCCGATGGTTATTGTGCGTAAAAAAGACAATAACATACGTCTTTGCGTTGACTATCGAAAATTGAATCAAGTAACGAAGTTCGATGCCGAACCTATGCCTTTACTGGAAGAGCTACTTACTCGACTCTCCAAATCTCATTTTTTCACTAAACTTGATTTGTCTAAAGGATATTGGCAAGTTCCTTTATCTGAACGCGCCAAACCTCTCACGGCTTTTTCAACACCTAGAGGTTTGTTCCAATGGAATTTTATGCCTTTCGGTCTTATGAACGCACCAGCTACATTCGTACGCATGATGCGCCGAATCCTATCTTATCGGTCAGATGTCATTGCATATCTAGACGACATCTGTCTTTTCAGCGATACTTGGGAAGATCACTATTCAGGGTTAGATGAATTGCTGTCTACTTTGCGTGAGCACAACCTGACAGCGAAACCCTCTAAAGCCTATATTGGTTTTAGCGAAATTTCTTTCCTAGGCCACCGAGTTGGTCATGGTTTCCTAAAGACAGAGGACCATAATACTAGTAAGATACTTAACATCTCAATCCCTAAGACTAAAAAACAGGTGAGAAGTCTGTTAGGTCTTATTCAATTTTATGGCAGATTCATTCAGAATCTATCCTCTATCATGGCACCTCTCTCAACACTTCTAAAGAAAGGTTCGCCTAATGTGGTCCACTGGTCTCAGGAATGCCAATGCTCTCTGGATAAGATTAAAACATTGTTTTCAACACCACCTATTTTAGTGCTACCTACTAAAGATAAGACATTCGTTCTTCGTAGTGACGCTTCATCCACTGGGATTGGAGCGGCACTAATGCAAGAGTACTCTGGAACTCTGCATCCTGTAATGTATATTTCCAGAAAACTTAATGCGGCAGAAAGGAATTATTCGGTTTTAGACCGTGAGCTATTAGCTATGGTTTGGTCGATCCTCAAACTACAGAGATTCCTTCTAGGCGCACATTTCATAGTAGAAACCGACCAAAAAGCTCTTACTGCTATACAGAGTAAGAATTTGAAGAGCTCGAGGTCTACTCGATATGCAATTGCTCTTCAACCTTTTCATTTCTCTGTGTGAGCTATTCGTGGATCAGATAATGTGATGGCAGACATTCTGTCAAGATGCCCACATGATTCCACATAACTATTAGGGCTTAGACTTCTTGATATGTCTAGTTCTATAGTAGTTCCTTTTCTATATCATGATAGATACACATTTGTAATTTAATAATATAATGATTGTATCACTACATAGCGGTTCATTGATGTTTATTCACCGCTGTGCTTTGATGATTTTTTTTTCATAAATCATAAATTTAAGATATCTAATACGAAATGATGATATGAATTTTTTAGGCATTGTGTAATTGCCAGAATTGTATTATACTTTGATGACACCTTCCTGGAAAAAATATACTTGTAGAGAAATAATTTCTCTCAGTTTATGAGACACATTCTCACCAGTCGCTCCATAAGTCGACTTAGCCTCATATTAGGCGTTATAGGTATTCCTGATATTTTCATCTGCGCATTATTCATGCGTTGTGAGCCTATTGTACGTTGCTCCTAGATGTATTTCAAAAAAAGAAAAAAAAAATGTTCCATTTTTTTTTTCCCGGGAGGTGTGGTAAGACTGTTACGTGCAGTCTTTGATATCTTACAATATTATACATTGGTATTCTTGTTATCTTCGCAAATATTTTGAAAGCAAAATAGTGCTTAAGGGAAAGTCATTATTGAGTTACTTCCCTTGAAAGTTGTGTCGGCTCTTTCGATCAAACTCCGCGGATAAATCCAGTTCTCTGCGATTTATTCGTTGTTTGGGTAATAATAGATTGTTCTTGCTTCAGAATATCTATGGCCTGAATTTATGTGTATTGTTTGTCTGAGTAGGACGAGTCTGTCTTATATCTGTATATCTTTAAATATCTAAGTCGAACTATATGTTCTGTTGTCTCTAGAGAGGTCGAAGGCTATTCGGCGGATGTGTCGCTAGAGGGTGGTGTGATTTGGCTTCGTCCTGATAGGGACTGTGTGTTTTCCATGTCGGCCTGTCGCCGGGGAAAAAGTGATCTCAGTATTTGTGGGGAAGGTGATAGTCGTCTAAACCTATCGTGTATGCTTTACCCCAGTGTTTATTCGTATTGCCAAGGAATGGCAGTTTCATATTTCCTATACCAAGGTAATCAAAGATACTCTTATGAACTCTCGATCGAAGCCACCATTTTCGATAGTTACGATTTGAATGTCTAAGAGAATATATTTGACTCGATGAAAACGACTTCGATTCCTAGCAGCACTATATCCTGTAGATTGCAGTCAATTGTTCATGATCAAATCTACAGACACCCGTGTGTTATTGGGACCCGAAAGGGGAGCAAAGAATAGTAACACTGTCCCCTGCCAAGCATGTCGTAGAAGGCGACTAAGGAGGGTTGGGCATGGGGCCGGTTACCCCATCCTGTAAAAAAAATTAAAAAAAAATTTAAACCACAAAAAACTTCAACAAATATGGACAAGTCAAATAAAGAAAATAAAACACAGCCATCCAAGACAGGGGAAGGTCCTCTCGCGGGGAGGCGTATGATGCAACACAGAGAAAGCCGAAAGGAGTCTGTGTTGCTGACTAACCTTCTTTCTTCTAGGAGAACTTCCAGATTTGGCACCTGGAATGTTCGGACATTGAACGAACAAGGGAAAGTGGCACAAGTAGCAGCAGAAATGAGGGAATACAAAATCGAGGTTCTGGGAATGTGTGAAACAAAGTGGAAGGGGGTAGACAGGAAGAAACTCATCACAGGTGAATTGGTGCTGTCCTCAGGACACGAAGACGAAAGTTCACACCACAGTGAAGGGGTAGCTCTTATGTTATCTAAAGAAGCACAGAAAGCACTCATTGAATGGGAAGCTGTGGGACCCAGAATAATAACAGCTATTTTCAAAACAGCTAAAAAGAAAATTCATGTCAATGTCATCCAATGTTATGCACCAACTAATGACAAAGAAGAGTCTGTGAAAGAAGCATTTTATACTAAACTACAGGAAATTATGGATAAAGTAAAAAGAAGAGACATCACAATTTTGATGGGTGACATGAATGCAAAGATAGGTACAGTCAATACTGGATTTGAAGAAGTCATGGGAAAACATGGGCTAGGAGTAATGAATGAAAATGGAGAACTATTCGCAAACTTCTGTGCTTCAAATCAACTGGCTATAGGAGGAAGCATGTTTCCACATAAGAGAATACACAAGGCAACATGGATATCACCAGACCATAGAACAGAAAATCAGATCGATCATATATGCATAAAGAAGAAGTTTAGATCATCATTGCAGGATGTAAAGGTATATAGAGGAGCAGATGTGGCATCAGATCACCATCTTCTGATAGCCAAAGTAAAAATGAAACTCAAGAGATATGCAACAATGCAAAATTATAGACAACAGTTTAATGTAGGACAGCTAAGAAATCAAGAAACAAGAGACAAATTTGCGGTCACAGTATCCAACAAATTCCAAGTGCTCCAACAGTTGGAAGATGTAGAGAATACAGAAGACTATTGGCAGCAGGTCAAAACGGTATGGAAGGAGACATGTGAAGAAATACTGGGGAAAAGGGAAAGACAACAAAAAGCATGGATAACAACAGAAACCATCAATAAGATAAAAGATAGAAAAAACAAGAAAGCAGAGTTAAACACAAGCAAAACCAGAAGTTCCAAAGCCAAGGCTCAAGAAGTGTACACAGAAGCAAACAAAGAAGTAAAAAGAAGTATCAAAAGAGACAAGAGGAAGTATATTGAGGAGTTGGCAAGAGAGGCAGAAGATGCTGCAGCCAAAGGAAATATGAGAGAACTGTATAGCAGCACAAAGAAGCTAACAGGGAAATACAAGCAAACAAGTTGCCTCATAAAAGATAAGAATGGGAAACTGCTCAGCAATATACAAGAGCAAATGAAGAGGTGGACAGAATATTTTGGGGACCTTCTCAATAGACCAGCTCCACAAAACCCGCCGGACATCCAGCCAGCAGAAGAAGAGCTACAAATTAACGGTGAAAGACCAACGAAGGAAGAAATAAAGAAAGCCATAAAGCTTCTAAGAGATGGAAAAGCGTCTGGACCTGATAGCATTCCAGCAGAGGCCATCAAAGCAGATATCGACACGGCTACAGAGATGTTATATAAATTACTTGGTAAAGTCTGGGAAAAAGAAGAGATACCAGCAGAATGGAAGGAAGGATATCTGGTTAAGTTGCCTAAGAAGGGAAATCTACAAGAGTGCACAAATTATAGAGGAATAATGTTACTATCAGTGCCAGGAAAGGTATTGAACAGGATTATCCTTGAGAGATTAAAGGAGTCCATAGACAAGAAATTGAGAGATGAACAAGCAGGTTTTCGACAAAACAGATCATGTACAGACCAGATAGCCACTTTGAGAATAATAGTTGAACAAAGTCTGGAATGGAATTCACCACTATACATCGGATTTGTGGACTACGAAAAAGCATTTGACAGTGTGGACAGAGAATCACTTTGGAAATTGATGAGGCATTATGGAGTTCCCCTGAAAATCATTAATTTAATAAAGAAAACCTATGAAGACATGACGTGCAGAGTTCTTCATGAAGGACAGCTTACAGAACCATTTGGGATAAGAACAGGAGTGCGACAGGGATGCCTCTTGTCTCCATTTCTTTTCTTGCTGGCAATAGATTGGGTTATGAGATCATCGACAACACACAACAGAAATGGAATCCAGTGGACTCTGACTAAGCAGTTGGATGATCTGGATTTTGCTGATGATTTGGCTCTCCTGTCCCATAACCGTAATCAGATGCAGGACAAATTGAAAACACTCGATGAGAGGTCACAGCAATTGGGTCTGAAAATACACAGGGAAAAGACAAAAATAATGCGAATAAATGCAGGTAATGAAAACAGGGTTGAACTTGAAGAAACGCCAATACAAGATGTAGAATCATACACATATCTTGGCAGTAATATAGACAAAGTTGGAGGGACAGACAGCGATATCAAAATAAGAATACAAAAAGCAAGAGGAGCTTTCATTGCATTGGGAAATATATGGAGATCAAGAGAAATAGGATCCAACACGAAAATAAGAATCTTCAACTCAAATGTGAAGTCAGTCCTATTGTATGGCTCGGAGACATGGAGAACAACAAAGACAACAACCAAAAAGCTACAGACTTTCATAAATGGGTGCTTGCGTAGAATAGAGGGATTAAAATGGTATGACAAGGTTACCAATGTGGAACTGATGACAAGAACTGGACAAGTGCCAGTGGAACAAGAGATGAGAAGAAGACGATGGCGATGGATAGGACACACACTGAGGAAACCTGTTGATAGCATTACAAGGCAGTCCTTGTTCTGGAACCCCCAGGGCAAGAGAGGCAGAGGAAGACCAAGACGTACATGGAGAAGAGAGTTGGAAACAGAGGTGAAAATGATGAGGAGAACATGGAAAGAACTTGAGATGATGGCACGTGACAGGAGGACTTGGCATGTGTTTGTTGAAGGCCTATGCTCCTTTGGGAGTGGAGGGTTATGAATTATGAAATCTACAGAGCAATGAAATGTTTTATGAATGACTAACTTTAGGACAAGGTTACAGTCATTTCTTGAAGCCTGAAACTGTGAGTGACAGCTCACGAGTCATCCTGTATATTGGAACAAAACATTCGTTTTCAAGAAGTAAAGCGGATGCCCGTAGGTAACCTTGATTAGTGGCCAGGATAAGGTTTTTTATCAAACATCATGAGAACCCATTGCAAACGTTCAATATATATTACTATTTTAAATTGGCACTTTGCTTGCACATTTATTTAATTAACTCGTCACTAACGAGATTAGGTCTAGAAGCCATCTGAAATATTTGTTTATAAGCTAACGTGCTCAGTCATTGATAAATTTGATTTTTTTGATATTTAATTTAATGTATGGCGATTACTGAATAATTGAAAAACTGACATCCATAATAATTACAATTATTTTTTAATTGAAATGAGTTCCCTTAACATTGCAAGACCATTTGTCCACTGTACTATATGTATTATGGAAAACTGTGATTTGTCAATCTGTGGAAAATTTGTCTAGAGTGTGTTCGTCCAATTTAACTTTAGACAAAAAGGTACACAGTCGTTGGTGTCGATGACTTCCAGCCATACATGAATTGAGAAAGTAAACATTTTTTTCAATTGCCACGAACCTTTATCATCATTCGCACATTCATACATCTTGAGAGATCCATGTCGAATGTCTCATCCACTGCGTAGTAGGTCAAGTTGACATTCCATACACTACAGTGGAGGGCAAACAACACCATAGAGATCTTATCAACTGATGATGATGATGATGTCTGCTTTTAAACTTATGCCTAACTTGTAAGGTGTGTGAGGAAACCCAAACGGGAATACAAAATCTAAAATTATATACCTTTAATCACTAATATAAAATGCACCGTCCCGCCACATATGTGTTTGCGTAATCTAAGGTCCCTTTTGTCGAGCTACTTTGCCTTGAAAAAGTAAACGTGAGGAGTGCATTTTTTTCCTTCCCATACCAATTTGCGTCCTTTTTAGCCTTGTGAAGTTTGGCAACACGGGACACAGTCAGTCTTTCTTTCCCTTTGATTCTCCGCAAGATCAAGGTCATTTACCCATTTACACCGTAGACTGGAGCGTCAAGTCACTAAGGTTTACAATTTCCATGGCGGGTGATGACTGCCACGTGAGGAATCATGTATTCTACATTGTACTTTCATTATTATTTTCTCTTTAATGCGTTTATCATTGGTGATTTTTTTCACTTGTATCACGGTTAATTTTATGACACAGATACATTTGCATAGTCAAGCTTCAGTAAACACGAAAATAGCACATTCCTGTTATAAAACGTTGTAACTTTTTTTTTGCTGGGACAGTGGATATTTCTTCACAGTTTAAGCGAGGCATACAAATTAAATATTAATAAACGCATGAAGAGGTGAAAGAAACAGAAACATTCTTTTAGGTTTTAGAAAATAATTGACTGCATAAAGTTTTGTGGGAAATTTGAACTTCCACTGCGTGGTCATGATGAAAGTTTGGAGTCTGCTAATCAGGGCGTCTTTAGAGGATTACTAGACTTTGCTTCTAAACTGGATGATACATTGCGAACTCATTTTGAAACTGCCACAGTTTTTAAAGGGCTTTCAAAAACAATTCAAAACGAGCTTCTACAATGTACCGTATCCTAGAAGTGTGCAGAGCTCAAATTGCTAGCGACATAAGCAAAGCAAAATTCCTTGCTGTTATGACGGACGACACAACAGATGTTGCAGCAACGACACAACAAGTTCTTGTTTTTCGTTATGAGCACGAGGTTCAGGTGCACGAAAGATTTTGGGGATTTAACAACCCTATTTCAAAGAACGCTCAAGGTCTGTCAGAATACGTTTTACTACAACTGATTTTTATTCTGAAAGATGACTTTACCAAGCTAATAGCTCAAACCTATGACGGTGCAGCTGTAATGAGTGGAGAGAAAGGTGGAGTACAAAGTATAATTAAACAAAAATACCACCATGCTCATTTTATTCACTGTTACGCACACCAGCAAAATCTAATAATGCAAAAAGCTGTATCACAAAATTCAGAAGTGCGTATTTTCTTTCATACGTTGTCAGGAATACCTGCATTTTTTTCACGATCACCACAACGACTCTCGGTTCTGCAGAAAAAGTGTAAAAGAATTCCGTCAACATGTAACACTAGGTGGAATTTCAACTCCAGGACTGTTTCCACAGTCTATGAAAAAACAAAGATGAACTGAAAGAATGTTTTGGTGAGTTGCGCGAGTCAGGTAATTGTGCAACAGTCCAGGCAGCGACTGGACTTCTCCATGTGTTTGAATGATACCGATTTCTTGTTTTGGCTTTCCTTCTTCCACCGTATCATGCCACATGTTGATTTTTTGTATGATAAACTTCAAAGCCGCAATGCTAATTCTTTGACAGTTTTATTCTGCAGTGCAGGATTTTCATCGTGTGATTTCAGGTATCAGAAATAACATTGACATCTCTGTTAACTTCCACGATTCAGAACAAACAACAGATTCTAGAAAACGTAAAAAGAATATTGATCTAAACAGTCTTGTTAAGGAAGTATGTGATACAATTTGCTTTCAAGCAAAGGAACGATTTGCGTTTACTGGTCATCTTTCCGCAGCGAGATTATTGGTTCCAGAACAATTTCCTCTTTACAGTCGAGAATTCCAGTCAAGAGAACTTGATGAAACTGTAGCGGCATACCCGATGTTGAATAAAGAGAGACTTCAGACCGAGCTATCCGTACTTTATGAAATGGAAGAGTTTCATCACTTTTCTGGGCCTTTCAAAATTCATGAAATAATTTTAAAAAGTGGACTACAAAATTCTCTTGCTGAAGTAAATTGTCTTGTGAAAATCATACTCACAACCCCTATGACGTCAGTAGAACCAGAGAGATGTTTTTCTACACTGAAAAGAATAAAAACTTTCCTAGGAGCACCATATCTGACAACCGCCTTTCAGCATTAGCCATGCTAAGCATCGAGAGTAAAATGATTGATTCCTGCAGTGATTTCAATGACAGAGTTATTGAAAATTTTGTAACAAAGAAAGACAGAAAAATAGACTTCACTTTTAAATAGGTTAGACACATTTGTGTCTGGGTTGGTATTTTACATGGTGGTCACAATTTGTGAGTGTTATGTATAGTATTTTAAATGAATGAACAGTGCAGCACCCCAATGACAACCGCCTGGAGCCGCCACTGAACACTAGTAAAGGACAACTGCAACTTGTTAAAGCAATGATAGCAACACTAAAAGTAATATCATCACACAAAACTGCGACTGTAACCTACCGTGTTGATGTTTGAGGTTTGTTGAGTAACCGGAGAGTGCCATATACAAATGTCAATCGCTACAGCGTTGTTGTTTATGTTAGCCCTTAATCATTATATGAATGTGAGAAGAGCAACAGTTATAATTTACCGGCTCATGTAGAGTACAGGTCTTCAACCAGATCACGTCAAGTCATCCTGTCTTGCGTCATTGACCCACATTTTCAACCAGTTCCCGCCACTTCCTAGTATCTTGCGTTATTGGCCCAAATTCTCAACCAGTTCACGCCATGTCCTTCTCCTGTCTTGTATCATTGACTCAAATCTTTAACCAGTTCTCGTTAAGTCCTCCTGTCTTGTATCATTGACTCAAATCTTCAACCAGTTCTCATTAAGTCCTCCTGTCTTGTAACATTGACTCAAATCTTCAACCAGTTCTCGTTAAGTCCTCCTGTCTTGTATCATTGACTCAAATCTTCAACCAGTTCTCGTTAAGTTCTCCTGTCTTGTATCATTGACTCAAATCTTCAACCAGTACTCGTTAAGTCCTCCTGTCTTGTATCATTGACTCAAATCTTCAACCAGTTCTCGTTAAGTCCTCCTGTCTTGTATCATTGACTCAAATTTTCAACCAGTTCTCGTTAAGTTCTCCTGTCTTGTATCATTGACTCAAATCTTCACCCAGTTCTCGTTAAGTCCTCCTGTCTTGTATCATTGACTCAAATCTTCAACCAGTTCTCAAGTCCTCCTTTCTGTTACTGGTTCTAGTTTCCCCACGTCATCTTCATGATTTCTAAAGAGGAACCATTCAATCATCCCTAGAAATCTAGACAACTAGGTATTTTATATTCGAACATGCGCCTTAATATAACCGACTAATTATGTGTCTAGGCTGAACAGGACACGCTTCGTCAAATCGAGGCAAAAAAAATTTTTTTTTAATTCATCCCTAGAGTAAGAGAGGCAGATGTAGACTAAAAAACACATGGAGAAGAGAACTGAACACACAATTTAACTTGATGAGGAAGAGATGGAAAGAACTCGAGCTGATCGCACACGACACGAGAACTTGCCATACATTTATTGAAGGTCTAAGGTCCTGTGGGAGATAAAACGGATTGATTAATTAATTTATTCATTCATCACCCTTCAGCGCCCCCTGGAGTATTTGACCTCAATAAAAGTAAACAAAGTCTTCTTTTCGCATGTCATCAGCTTCAGGTCTTTCCTTGTCTTTCTCATTATTTTTATTTCTGTCACCGGTTCTCTTCTCCGTGTGTTATTCGGATTACCACGGCTTCTTTTACTCGGCAGTAGTGGTGGGTGTAGTTTTAGAAGGTTCTCCGTTTCCGGAATGAAACTGGGTTCTACACCGACTTTTCTTCGTTGAGTGTTACTATTTTCGGGAGAGTTATATTAGGGAAACAATACAATTAGTGTCTAACTTTCAACCACAGTTGCATCCCTTAGATGTTACTGGCGTACAAACGGCGAGAATTATGGATTTTGATGATGATGATATACAGTGCCGAATTAAAACAACTGGGGGCCATGGGCTAGAAGACTTGGGAGGCCCAAACTTAATAGCATCTGATTATGAGAAAAAAATCTCGTTCTCTTCTTTATCCACACAATGAAAGTAGAACATTTTTGAAATGTTAGCATTAATAAAAAGATTGTTTATAAATTAAATAACCTTTAATAAGTTTGCAAAAGTATGGAACTAATGAAGACGTTCACACACAACATTCATAGCCATGTTTAAACATTACACCATTTACAAACTCAAAACAGTTTCTTTCGAGTTTTTTTTTTTTTAATGCAAATGTATCAATTATGTCATTAAAATCAGTAAGTCGCAGTTTATCATTTTCAATTCAGAGAATGCTAAGATCAGACAACCGATCTTGGGACATTGTTGACCGCAGATCATTCTTAATCCTTTTTAGTCTAGAAAATGATCTTTCACCACTACAATTAGTAACCATTAAACACAGGAATAATCTGACAATTGTTTCCACATTTGGAAAAGCTGTCTGAATTTTTTCTTGGAATATTATTTGATACATATCCTGGTGGCCAAAATTTTTGTTTTCAGGGTGAGCTCGTTTGACGCACAGCTGGAAGTGCAAGAGTTCATCGACTAGACTGAGGTCAACATCCTTTGGGTACTCTTGCATCAACATCTCGACACCATTTTGAATTTGTTCCTTAGTTGCTTGCAGGTTCACCAAAAATGAAAAATTACCAGCTACACTCCTATACACTGTTGAATTGAGGATCACACATTTTGTTGTCTACATTCCATGATGTGAAGATGTGTTCGTGAATGTATTAAAGAATTCAGTCGTCGATCAGGTATTCTGTCGATTAACTATTCGTTATGAAAGTTTATGCCACACCGTTGTGCAGTTCTGTTCTACGGTCAAGTATTATTGTTCAACCTTAATGGGTTTGAATTCAACATAAACACCGTATATTGAGATGAACTCAGACGACAGAATGATGGAATATGAAATTAAATAATATTTAACGCTCGAACATCCATAATCAAAGAACAATAACGACAAACCCACGGTTACGGCAAAAATAATAACTTTAATACAGTTCAATAGAAATAATAATATCAGTCAGAAGAAAGTTTAAAAACGGAATATATTCAATTCAGAAAAAGCCCGTAACACCAATCATCGAATCCAGTAGAGGCTAAAGCTGTAGTTGACGTAATTTGGTTTGAGAAAAGTTTGCACACAAAACAGTAGACTTTTCCTTTTGTGGGAAAATACACTAACCATTATAGAGGGTAGGTTTCTCCATTTACTTTAGTGGAATGGAATAAATTCTTTGAACAGAACCGGGCTTGGTTTTTGTATGTTCGCTTCGAATTGGTAAAAGGCTGATCCCAGTGCTGATATTCTGATGGGCCTTTTGCAATCTAGAATATTTCCTTGTTATTCAATGGCGTCCATAAACCTACATCATTATTATCTATTTTTAACACTAAAAGTCAAAATTAAATATTATTGTGATACACAATGGTATAAAAGAATCCTCACTTGATTTCAAAATGCACGGGACATTATTCTAGGCTCTACTAATGTTCATAATGTTTTTATTTCGGAATTTAACTTAGGTCTATAATAGATTCGCATTTTGGCGAAGCAGGCAAGAAATGGCTGCAATTTCTCCTTTTGGCTAAATTGAAAAGCAAAGGGTTAAAGCCTCCACAAACTTTACTAAACATTAAGTGCGTATTTGTATAACTGTTATCCAGTCATTCGTGTTTAATGTTACTAGCAACTATGCCTATATAGAAGAATCAAGAATGTGTGCTTTGGTCACTTCCATCAATATATTCCTGAATTTTGGATTTGTGCTTACACATTTTTGGCTTAGATACGCCCCTGATTTTTATCATTACAAATGGAATAAAATTAACGGTGAATTATTTTATTTTTTTGGCAGGAGGCAGAGGGCCCCCTCCCCCCCCCCTAGATTATGAGGCCCTGGGCTGCAGCCCGCTTAGTCCATATGTAAATCGGGCACTGTATATATATATATATATATAATATATATATATATATATAATATATAATATATAATATATATATATATTTAATATATATTATATAAATATATAATTATAATATATATATAATATATATATATAATATATATATATATTATAGTTGATTTGAAGCACAGATGTGTTTGCTAATAGTTCCCCATTCTCGTTCATCATACCTAATCCAAGCTTTCCCATGATTTCTTCAAAGCCAGTGTTGTCTGTTCCTATTTTCGCATTTAGGTCCCCCATCAAAATTGTGATGTCCTTTCTTTTCTTATTGTCCAAGACAAATCAACTAGTTATAGGAGGAAGCATATTTCTACACAAAAGAATACATAAAGCAACATGGATATCACCAGACCACAGAACTGAGAATCAGATTGATCACATACGCATAAGTAAGAAGTTTAGGTCATCATTCATGATATCTGTATCTAATAAGGGTAGTGTATTACAGATGACCTTACTTGCTACCACATATTTATACCTCAGTCAGAATTATTCTGGAATATTGTGATGACTACGTTGAATGTCTAGGGTATGTATATGATGAAGTGTAAGTCACAACAACAACAGACAGACAGAAACAATTTAATTTTATTTCCACCCACGTGACAACACTGTGACACTCACACACATTTAACACTCTATAAGACTATTCTTAAATGAGGCACTGGTAAATTTTCAAATATAAATATGTATTAATTACTGTCACTAATATATATGTGTCCTGATTCAAATACAAAGTGAACCAGGAATCACAATCAATTTTAATTACAAGTTATATGTACAGAATTTATCAATATGAATCTTGTAGTGACATATTTTATTAATATTATCCTATGTGTGTCAGTTGTGTAGTAGTAATATGAGGTAATACTGGTTTTGTTTTTTAAAGCTATGTTGTTATTTGTCATCATGACTTCAAGTGTTTGTTTCTGTTGGAACTAGTATTGGAGATGTTCTCAGTTCCGTTCATTAAAACAATTAATTTCCCCTCTTATTTTTTATACAATGTCAGTTTAAGATGGGGTTACATAATGTTGAGCTCCGCTGGCCACATAGGCTTATCTTTCGTGATGGCGGCAGGAAAAGACTCCTCTGCTCGATTGCTCCCTGTGTTCTGGAGACACCTCACTGTTTGCTATATGGACCAAGGAGTATGCTGTCCGCCTCTGGATTCAGCAAAGCTCTGACCAGGTGCTGCTCAATAACTTTAGGACCACAGTCCCTGAAACAAGAAGGTTGTACCTCCTACTTCAGAACTAATTTATACTCTATTTCTACACTGAGCACAATACATAACAAACACTGAGTTCAGAGCGGTAGGCCAACTGCTATCTTCATCTGAAACAATTTTCACCAGTATATTCCTCCCTAATGGTTACTACGCCTCTGCAATTCCAGCATTATTTCTTTCTAGTCAATAAAATAGGTGTCAGTGTACTGTTTGGCAATTCCATTTAGTTTCACTTTCCTCCGACACCTTCTGTTCAGGCTGAAGCACTATAGAGGCTTTACCTCATGTTCGCTACTGAACCACACATATATACAGACATAAATTATCAATTTACATTCAATTTTCATTAAAAGATATCAAATATTTCAAGCTTACCACAATTCATGGAAATAATACAGAATTACGTTGACTGGCACTGAATATAACACAATTTCGATCTGCCGATGTCCCAGGCTTTTATTTAGAAAAATATGCACTGGTGCTCAACGCACTGGTTCTGTAGTAAGTTTATTTGCAAATGTGGTGGTGACCTGACGCCTCTAATTGACTATATTGGCAGGTCTAACCAATCGTGCCATGTCTACCCAATCGTTTGAAAAAAAGTACTCCTACTCCCGTTTCCCCTGACAACGAAAGATAGTATTTATAGCCCGACTAATCGTGTTTAGCCTTACGTTTATTGCGCTCCAATCAAATCGGATTTAACATGGAGACCCATTTCCCGTACAATGGTGGGGTGAAAATCTGCCACTGAGCGATTCTGATTTGGGTGTTGTCTGACATCCCTCACTATTTCTTTTGGCTATAATTTGGTAATTCCTAGACTATTTGCGTAACGTTTAACATATTCTTTGTCAGCAAGTCCTAAGGAACCCAAATATACAAATTTAAAGGAGCTAAGTAGCTGCGTTCAAAATATGCATTTTCTAGGATAGTCGTGTAGTTTTTTTTATTTTTTATGTTTAGAACCGCCACCTGTCCTGCTGTACTGTCAGACTAATGTCAGGATTTTAGACAAAAAACAGTAGAATGTCATGATTCCTAATAAGCGTTTTGTAAGTTTTTAAAAACTAACTCTCGTGGGTGTAGTGTTTTTTATCACTGTCGATTTAAAAAAAAAGCTAGTGCTTGTGGCCTTACACGCGTGATGGTAGTAATTGTGTATCGCGAGACGCGTGTTTAGTGTTGCATGTGTTCCTCCGATCAGCCCTCCCTTCTTTCTATCCTAAGTCCATCTGTCCGTTCGTTTATGGTAACGTAGTGTAATTAATGCTAGTATTAATTTAGGTCATTAATCAGCTTGCGTATCTCAAGGTTTTTTCTTAGAAAGGCAGTACACGTTTTATTGAAGCAAGCGTGTAATGATGCAGTAGGCTTTTACTATCAACGTGAAACGTTACAATTTGCAGACGAAGGAGAAAACAAGGGGGATTTCGAGTACAGTCATTGTGACAGCACTGTTCTTTACCATTCTTCTTTCCTTTTATTAAATTTATTTGTTAGGCTTTACATTTACCTGATAATTTATATATGTGGATTAGAATATTTCACGACACAGATACGGAAGACCACTGGCAACAAGTAAAAAATATACGGAACGAGACATGTGAAGAAGTACTGAGAAAAAGAGAACATCAGCACAAAGCATGGATAACAACAGAAAACATTAGTAAGATAGAAGACAGGAAAAACAAGAAAGCAGATTTAAACAGAAGCAAAACCAGAAGCTCCAAAACCAAGGCTCATGAAGTGTACATAGTAGCGACCAAAGAAGTAAGAAGAAACATCAAAAAGGACAAGATGACATATATTGATGATTTGGCAAGGGAAGCAGAGGAAGCTGCAGCCAAAGGAAATATGAGGGACCTGTACAACAACACAAAGAAGCTAACAGGGAAATATAAGCAAGCAAATGGCCTCATAAAAGATAAGAATGGAAAATTGCTTAGTAATATACAAGAACAAATGAAGAGATGGACAGAACATTTTGAGGAACTTCTCAATAGACCATCTCCAACTAATCCCCCAGACATCCAGCCAGCAGAAGAGGAGCTACAAATATCAGCTGTGAACGACTAAGTAGAGAAGAAATAAAGAAAGCCATAAAGCTTCTGAAAGATGGAAAAGCAGCTGGTCCAGATTGCATTCCAGCAGAGGCCATCAAAACAGATATTGATACCTCTACAGAGATATTATACAAACTACTTGGCAAAGTCTGGGAGAGAGAGGAAATACCAGCAGAATGGAAGGAAGGTTATCTGGTCAAGTTGCCTAAGAAGGAAAATTTACGAGTGCACAAATTATAGAGGAATCATGTTACTTTCAGTGCCAGGAAAAGATTAAACAGAATCATCCTTGAGAGATTAAAAGAGTCCATAGACAAGCAACTGAGAAATGAACAAGCAGGTTTTCGACAAAACAGATCCTGTACAGACCAGATAGCCACATTGAGAATAATAGTTGAACAAAGTCTGGAATGAAATTCACCGCTATACATCGGATTAGTGGACTATGAAAAGGCATTTGACAGTGTAGACAGGGAATCGCTTTGGAAATTGATGAGGCATTATGGAGTTCCCATGAAGATCATTAACTTAATAAACAAGACCTATGAAGAAATGACATGCAGAGTTCTTCATGAAGGACAGCTTACAGAACCGTTTAGGATTAGAATGGGAGTGAGACAGGGATGCCTCTTGTCTCCATTTCTTTTCTTACTAGCAATAGATTGGGTTATAAAAACATCGACATCACACAACAGAAATGGAATCCTGTAGAATCTGACTAAACAGCTTGATGATCTGGATTTTCTAGATGACTTGGCTCTTCTGTCCTATAACCATAATCAGATGCAAAAGAAAATGAAAATTCTAGATAACAGGTCACAACAAGTGGGCCTTAAAATACACAGGGAAAAGACAAAGATTATGAAAATAAATGCAAGAAATGATAACAAGGTTGAACTTTAAGAAACACCACTAAAAGATGTAGAATCGTACACATATCTTGGAAGTAATATAGACAAAGTTGGAGGGACAGACAGTGATATAAAAAAAGAATACAAAAATCAAGAGGAGCTTTCATTGCATTGGGAAACATATGGAGAACAAGAGAAATTAAGTCCAACACGAAAATAAGAATCTTCAACTCAAATGTGGTCAATCCTACTGTATGGCTCTGAGACGTGGAGAACAACAAAAACAACAACCAAAAAGCTACAGACTTTTATAAACGGGTGCTTGCGTAGAATAGAAGGACTGAAATGGTATGAACAAAGTCACAAATGTGGAATTGATGACAAGAACCAGACAAGTGCCAGTGGAACAAGGGTTGAGAAGAAGAATCTGGCGATAGATAGGACACACATTGAGGAAACCTGTTGATAGCATTGCAAGGCAGTCCTTGTTCTGGAATCCACAAGGAAAGAGAGGCAGAGGTAGACCAAAAACACATGGAGAAGAGAACTGGAAACAAAGGTGAAAATGATGAGGAAAACATGGAAAGAACTTGAGCGGATGGCACAGGACAGGAAGACTTGGCCTGTGTTTGTTGAAGGCCTATGCTCCTGAAGGAGCTAAAGGGTATTGATTGATTAGAAATAAATATATATATATATATATATATATATATATATATATATATATATATATATATATATATATATATATATATATAAAACTTCAGTTAATGCCTTCCGCTGTCCAAAAAGTGCTTTCATCCGACTCAATGGGTCTAAAATTAATGCTCAAAAGGGTTGGGGGTAAAAGATGAAAGCAGGTGGATGGACGCGGAGGTCGCCTGATGCTCATGTCCAGGAGACCCAATACTTAAAAAGAGGCATTTCTTTCCTCTTAGTTTGTAGTAAACGTTGCCATCAGTCGAAACGCTAGACATCTACAACTAGGGACGGGTCTTGAAGACACTTGCAACCTTCAGTAGTTCTCCCGGCCTTTCTGCAAGGGACGCACTACTGTCACCATATTTTACGCCTGAAGAGAAGAACCAGCTCATGCATCTGTGGGAACACGGAAACAGCGGACTGAAGCAGACGACAACTGACTCCACAGCGTCAGCTCAGTAATATTCAAGCACAGCCAATGGACATTTTAAATTTTATTCTCTTTTCCACCAAAATGTTATATCATCATATGATGAATCAAAATTAATTTATTATTTCCCTTGTTAAAATCCTTGTTTATTTAATTTCAAATCCTGTTAAACCAATCTCATCTCATCTCAAACCGTAACCCGTCATGGGTCGTAGGGGGTGCCATGGGGAAAGCACTCAGCCAGACAGGGTCCCTCCACTGCTCTCTATCCTCAGCAATGCGTTACAAGTGTGGAGAAAAACCATGTCCCTTGCCCATTCTTTGATGTTATCAGCCCAGGGATTTTCTTTGACTTCCTCTTCCAATAACTGATTATAAATGATTATAAAAACTACAATGTATTTAATACTGATGAATGTGCACGCACCCCTTTTTTTAAAAGAGTATAAAAACTCACATTCAATTGCTCAGAAAACGCATTCAAATCTTTACCGTAGAAAATAAGGAGGTGAGCTTAAGATAACGAGGTTGATACATTTTAAAACCCTCATCCGTTTACTCGGAGTTTGGCCGTTATTTCATTACTATTGCAGAGCAGGAGAGACAATCCCGCGACACTCTGTATAATTTAAACCGTGAGAATTTTGTTTAAAGTTTCCTACCAACAATACATGGCTGTTTTTCTACTCGCTCTGCCTATGGAATTACATTTTGTTTTCCAATATTTGTATTATTTAATCGCCCTTTCTGAAGTGTCTGCACACGCTTTACGACATTTAACATTACATAGAGATATGACCTCGCAGACAACAAGAGGCGAAATCCGTAAAACGTGGTTAATTAATGAGCATCACGTTTGCACCCAATTAGGGGATTAGATGTGCCATAAAAATGGTTTCACTGGCACGCCACTGATATTCAAGAAGGAACATCTGAACGCAGCACAGAGAAAGGGCAAGAGATGAACAGATTGTGGCAATCGTTAACACCGTTACCTTTAACGTTATCTCACACCTGGGATGTGTCTATTAAAAGTGCACCGAATGCGCGATCTCTAATTTGATGAATGTCTTGTGTGGTTGGTATGAATGCGTACGCCATCAAAGGATATGTTTAAAAAAAAGCACACACACACAACCATAAACAAAAGATGACCTTTAGTCCACGTTTGTCGCTTTAGCCATTGTTCGATCGTACGTTACGTCTGAGAATAAAATACGCGTATTATACGTTTTTTATGGCAAAAATAAAATACGCATATAATTCGTTATTATACGTTAAATTAATATGCGCTTGACATGGGGCGCTTTCCATAGGTATAACGTGAAATTACGTCATTGGCGCATAATGTGTAAAAAAAAACAAGTTGTTTGTTTCTATGTAACAAGAGTTTTGCTGACACTGGAGCAGAACAGACAAACTCATTGGCAGCTAAGTCGAAACATAAAAGCTGCCAAGTGAACTATCCCATTTTTAACGCCATAACATCACCCAGTGATGATAACTTTGTCTACAAGGAATTATTCATTTTTATAACTGTTAAAACATAACTGATTATTAAATTTGTTGCTTGTATTAAGACAAATCTAGCGTTGATTTAATTATTTTGAATGTACTATATCCGTATGTCTCATAAAATTTCTTAAATACACTTAAACAGAGCTATATAATAATAAGATGAATTTCGCTGAATTAAACCAGCTGGAGACTTGAACGAGCTAAGGGAAGGAATTATAAGAAAACCCTATCTTTTACAATAATTGACGGCAGATACTAGAGTTAACACTTGCTCAGCCTCATGCAGCAATGTTCTTACTTTTCTGAATATCTTGTGAATCCTCCCTTGAGGTAGAAGCATCATTATCCTTCTACTTACAACTCTGCCAAGAATAATCTTGTGCGAAGGTAGACATCTTTAGGGACCCACATTAGTTACTCTTGAGTGTGCTAAAAGGGGGGGGGGGGGGGGGGGGGGGGGGGGTTTGTATATGTGTGTGTTGAAGTATGTGGTGACAAGCACCACATTTCTGTGTAAGCCAATGCTCGCCTCCTCTGCTACAATATACAAGATGTGTATCTTCAAAGACTACTGTTTGTTCTGCTTGGAAACTTGACCCTGTGAATTAACTGAAACGTAACAGCATTATTTGTTGGCAGTCTCTCAAGATATATATATATATATCTATATATATATATATATATATATATATATATATATATATATATATATATATATATATATATATATATATATATATATATATATATATATATATATATATATATACAGTACTTTGCAACAAAAATGGCAGTCATATTTTCGCAACGCAGCACACTCATAGAAGCAAATAATAATAAAAACTGTATGTCCAGAGGAAGATTGGTATCTCCCCTATCTATTAACAGTGGTTTCAGTACAATATAATGTTGCCTTCTCCAGCAAGGCAAGCCTGGATGCGGCGAGGCATACTTCCCGCAAGTGTTTGTAGGTAATTGTGAGTCAGACTGTCCCAGTATTTTTCAGCTACCTTCTTCAATTGTTCAACGTCTCTGAGTCTACTCTTTTTTAAATGATTCTTGAGTAGTGCCCAAACGTTTTCAATTGGGTTTAGGTCGTGACTGTTGCTGGGCCACTTCAGCACTATCACATTCTTCTCTTGCAGCCATGCTTTGGTGGTATGAGCTGTATGCTTTGGGTCATTGTCATGTTGAAATGTGCACCCATCGGGGTACATGACCTGCATAAATGGCAGAAGGTGTCCCTCTAGTATGTCGATGTACCTTTCTTTCGTGAGAATTCCTGTGAAAACACACAGTGGGGTGGCACCTCTTGCTGCCACCCCTCCCCAAAGATGGAATTTATGGGTATGTTTCGGTCGCTGGTACACAGGCGTTACAGAGTCTTTCATCTAAATATTTATTTGAGCAGGATAAGACCAAACAGAACATTCATCTGAAAAAATCACATTGTCCCATGACAAATTTTGGTGTTCGTGGCACCAGTTCAAGTGCATCTGTTTGTGAGTCTCTGTGAGAAATGGTGACGAAATTACCCGCTTTTTTGTGTAATTCATCCTGTGTAGCTCCCGGTTGACAGTAGCATTAGATACCTCTGGGTTTCCCAAATCGATCATGCGCTGCCGTATGTTTTCTACACTCTTCATTGGCCCAGCCCGAACGATTTGGGCGAGACGCCGATGGTCCTTTGTGTCCAAAATTCTTGACCCCCCACTACCTTCTTTTCGCTCGATTCCATTACCTGCTTTTAATTTACTTACAACTCTGTAGACAGTCCGCTCAGGAATGTTCAAGGTTTTAGAAATGTTGGAACATGTTTGATTTCCTTCATTCCAAAGCTGTGAAATTAACATACACTTTGACTTTGTGTCCATTTTCTGCCACTATCATTAGAAATTGTCGTCTGCTCTATTATCAAGGGACTTTACTCTGCGCTAATTTTTTTTTTACTTTTGGTAGTGTTTGCTCACTTAAGTGGAGTGTAAATTTGGGGCAGAACATGCATATTTAATTAAATTTCAGCATATTTAGCTGAGCAATATGACTGCCATTTTTTTTGCAAAGTACTATATATATATATATATATATATATATATATATATATATATATATATATATATATATATATATAGATATATATATATATATATATATGAGTGTGTGTGTGTGAGTGTGTGTGTGTCTCTGTGTGTGTGGGTGTGGGTGTGTGTGTGGGTGTGGGTGTGGGTGTGTGCGTGTGTCTGTGTGTGTGTCTGTGTGTGTGAGGAAAATGCAATACTCAAGATGGTATTTGTTCTATTCTTCGTATATATATATATATATATATATATATATATATATATATATATATATATATATATATATATATATATATATATATATATATATATATATATATATATATATATACAGTAGAACCTCCATAGTTGACCACCTCCCTACATTGACCACCTCCCGAAGTTGACCACAATTTTCTGGAAAGCAGCAGCTAAAGAAAGACGGCAGAACATTTTGGGGTTAGCAAGACCACAGTTAGCAACATCCAAAAACGTAAACATGAGTACTTGGAGAGATGTGGTAAGGAAAGCGGAGATCTACAGCGGAAAAGGAGGAAAACTCCCCTAGATGAAGTCAATGAACCCACATTAAACTGGTTTAAACAAATGAGGGTAGTTAACGCCCGAATCTCCGCACCGATGATTCAAGAAGTTGCTGAAAAAAATTCGCAAGGGAATTTGGGGTGGCAGAAGATTTCCAAGCATCAAGTGGTTGGCTCGAGAAATTTAAACTGCGACACACGATCTCCCAGAAAGTGTTGTGTGGTGAATCCAATGAAGTTCCAGTAGAAGCTGTGGAAGAGTTCATCAAAAAGTTTCCTTACTTCGCCAGAGGCTTCAAAGATGACGACATCTTTAATGCTGACGAGTGCGGACTCTTTTTCAAGGCTATGCCTGACAGGAGCCTCGCCATGAAGGGTGACAAATGTAAGAGCGGAAAACTTTCCAAAGAACGTTTCACAGTTATGCTTTGCGCTAGCTCAACCGGAGAGAAACTAAAGCCCTTGGTGATTGGTAAATCGGCAAAGCCACGCGCATTCAAGAACCTGAAGCCCGAAGACCTCCCCGTCACTTGGAGATCAAACAAATCTGCATGGATGACTGGCGCCCTATTTGAGGAGTGGGTAAGGGGCATCGACCGAGAAATGAAGAAGAAGAAGAAACGGTCTATTCTACTGACAGTAGACAACTGTCCTGGCCACCCACAAGTGGAACATCTCACAAACGTGTCACTGAAATTTCTGCCTCCAAACACGACCTCAAAAACCCAACCTCTTGACCAAGGCATCATCAAAACATTTAAAATGCACTACTGGGCCCAGCTCCTGCAGTGGGTCATTACTAAAACACAGATCTGTGGTCCGCCTGTGGAAGCAACTTCATCCACTGCATCAGTTAACGCTCTGGATGCTGTCCTCTGGATCAGTTCTGCTTGGAATAAAGTTCAGCCGGAAACGATACAGAAGTGTTTCAAGAAATGTGGATTTGTCACAACCCAAGAGCATGACGTTTTAGCCCCATCGGACAGTCCATCGCCAATGGCAGAATTCGAAGGAGTAGATTTTGAAGGTTTTGTTGCAATGGATGATGAGGTGGCAACCTGTAATGAACCTGACCCAGAAGGAATTTTCCAAGCGATATTGACCGAAGTACAGACAAGCATAACAGTGCATGAAGCAGCTGGTGAAGTTGAAGAAGCAAGTGACGATGACACAGAAATTGCAGAGACTCCAAAAGAAGAGGCTGTCAAGCATCTGATAATGCAGTTGAAGTAATTTGCGGTGGAAAAATGCCCTGGTAAGTTGAGTGGTGTAGCCAGCGTTGAGAGTGCTTTCTCCACTTATGTTTGTAATAAGAATAAGACACAGACCAAGCTTTACTCCTTTGTTCAGAAAGAATGATTAAACCATGATAAAACAGATGTTGATGATTTGATTTGATGTTGTGATTATGTATGATTTCGTATGATACTGTATTCTCCAATATAAGCTGTTCAAGGAAGTAAAGTATCAGAACAATAGGCCTCGTTCCGTATGTTGACCACCTCCGTATGTTGATCGGTTTGCTACAGTCCCTTGGGTGGTCAACTTATAGAGGTTCTACTGTATATATATATATATATATATATATATATATATATATATATATATATATATATATATATATATATATATATATATATATATATATATATATATATATATATATATATATATATATATATAAGTCAGTAAATAGGTCACAAATGGCTAAAAAAACTAAATGAGATATGAACATGAGAACCATTAATTATTGCACTTACATTTTCCCTTATTTCTTAACATAATCTCCACCAACATTGATACAATTATCCCATCGCTTTATCAGTGCCTCAAAACCAGCAGCATAGAAGTCTTTGGTCTGCTGTCTCAGCCAAATTTGCACCTCACTTTATTCTACCCGTGTCTTCTACTTTATTATCGCTCTTTTATCCTATTTTCGCATTCGTTTCATTGTGAAAATATAAACCCTCCCATTCATACCTTCGCCTGTCTCTTTTCTTATTTAGCAACGCAATTTGTTATTGCTGTTAAGCTAAGTCCTAGATGAGACCAAATAGTGTGAAATTAGTTCTCGACAGACACATGATGGCAGTCAATCGTCTAACATTTTCATCTGACACGGCGCTCTTGGTTAAGTTTCTCGGTGTTAGCTGTGAGAGGCGCCAACATGCATCGCTCAGAGATGACCATAGTTAGCAGTAGGTGTGAAGACGTGCATTGGCAGTTTATGGCCGGCGTCTGAGTTAATGTGAAGTGTTAAGACGGGAACTATTTCGGGTTTTCGAGAATTAGGAAATCATTTCTTTTCATAAAATATAAACCCAAAATCAAGTAGTTAGACAGGTCAATGCATTCAGTCCTCCTAAGATTGCAGTAGACGGATCGCTCGTGCAAAGAGAATAAGCTTGTATAGCGAAGTTCTTAGTTTTCTCGTCAATTTTTTGCCGAGCTTCTAGAATACCTATCTAGTGTATCATTTCTAGTCGTGGTTGATCGCCTGTATGTGCTGTGTGGAGGTAAATTATTATATATCTAGTAAATTTTGTGAGTGATTTAAATGGTAAATCGCCTATTTTTATTTCACTAGTTTAATTTTCTGTGCAGAGGGATTAAATTTATAAGTAGGTTTATATTCTCTAGTTGAAACACGTGTTACAGTGGAAAGCTAGCATAAATCTATTATGGGGGGTTAGCTAAAAACTCATTACATGCTATGAAATAACATTAAATAAATTGCTAGTAACCAAGTCCGGAGTCATATCGTTTTAAAAACTTAACTAACTAGGGGAACTGCACTAATTTTTCAGAACATTGAGTACTTGACGAAATACGTTTACTGTATTTCTAATTTTAACACCTGTCTGGCAGTGCGTTTGCCTCCAGAAATAGAAGAGTACAAATCTCACTAACGGTTTTAAAGACTAAATGCCTATATTAGGCCTATTGAGCCAGATTATATTTCTTCACAAACTCTCATGTACATGCAGCCCTGTGGCGAGAAAAATTACAAACCATTAACATTCCGACATTTTTTGACTAATTGTGTGTGAACAAATTAAATTTCTATACTGAGAGAAGGCACCGACCTGACATTCCTAGGTACTGGAAAACCTAAGCTATTGACACTGTGCTCGCTGTTAACTTTCGTGCCTGAATAATTTTAATGTGACATAAGCAGATATCCCAAATAATAATAACCAAGGAAACGTTCCCTGAAGAAGTGAATTCAACCTGTCTTTGCGGAGCTGGGGTTCCCTTGGCCAAGAAAAACACCGGAGATTCTGTATGTGTATGTCCTAAAAATTGTTTTTGCAGAAGTTGCTACCAAAGCTGTAAGTACGAATGCAAGCGCGTGGCCACGGCTGACATGAATAGAGTGAATGCAGGACTGAGTGATTCCTTTATTGTTGTTTTTTTGTTTGGCACCCATTTTGCTGGCTTAACTTCCTTTATGCAGTTTTGTTGCTAATGGTATTTTCCTTAGGATAGAGTAGAGTATCCGTTCTGTTCATACCTTAAAAGGGAACTCTTAGACTATAGCGTATGCATCCGTGACTCTTTGGGGCTATCACATTTTCTTCTAACAGGACTGTGGGCTATACATCGAGGGAAAAGATTATACCTATGGGTCTATCATTATGTAGCAATTCATTACCTTATATGTATTTTCTATGCTTGATACTAACATTTATGTGTTGTGGTAAATTTTCCTTATGTTAATAAATTTACATAAGCTTTATTCAAGCGTGTCGGTCAGCTCGTTCCAACATATCTGTATTCCATTGTTATAGTTTTTCCACGTCTGTGCGTCTAACTGTCGTCACTTATGTGTGTGTGTATGTGAGTGGAGATATATATTAATATATATTTTTTATAGACTGTCTGACTCCTCTATGTCTGTTGTAGAAGATAGGCTGAAAGAGAGAAGATTCTCGATTTCAGGGACAGACTCTATTAATTTCTACCATCTCACTCGTGAAAATCTATTTCTATTATTATCTCTCACTGTTGCTATCATCTATTCTAATCTATTCAGAAGGGACCACCCCAAGTCTTAATTCCCCTTTCAAAAATCTATGACACTCACATTCAACCTCTTCGTCATCCGCGAATCGTTTGCCGCCAAGGTGAGTTTTTAGTGGACCAAACAGGTGGAAATCGCTCGGGGCTAGGTCGGCGCTGTAAGGCGGATAATTAAGAAGTTGTCACCCTAGTTGTTCAATTTTCTCCTGGGTTAATCTAGCCGTATGTGGTCTGGAATTGTCGTGATGGAGCAGTGCTCCTCTAGTCAGTAGGACTGGACGTTTTCTTCGAATTACATCCCGAAGCATCAAGAGAACTTCACAGTACGATGCAGCAATCACATTCTCACCTTTCTTCTGGAAATGGATTAACAGCACTGTAATGAAGTCTGACTCTTATCTCGGCATCATTCAAAATATATTATCACAGTACAAACCCCGTGGATGTAACTGACCAATGAAAAGCCAGCTTGGTATAAATAGTGTCGGAAGATCGCTAGACATGGAGGAAACGGAAGTGTAGATGTTAAGGATATTTCGGAAGGCAGTGTGCAACTAATCATGGAATACCTAGATAAAGAAGGACCCAATTCGATAATAGGGATCATTAGCTTTAGGCAGATAACAATAGATTCACTGGATGTGTTGTAGAGCCGAAGTATTGTGAATAGAAGACAAAGGAACATGAACCATGTTGTGTTTTTCCCTGTTTCGGCTGCACCAGTGAATAGTCGGATAAACTATAGGATAAAATGGATATCCATAGTGATAGAACTCATTCATATGAGTAGAATAAGCCTAAGATGGAGGAAATCGGTGCAGAAATAAGGATTCCAGAATTATTTTGGATTTACTATCTTAGCACATCTTGCCTTGCCTACGCGATTCTGGATGCATGCAAACGTACCTTGGTCCAGTTGCCACCTTGTACACCCGCAAGGCCATTATAAAAAGGGAGAGACCGCATGACACATAGACACTCGCCGACTAATTCAAACTACAGACACAGAGCACAAGCAGTTACATCAACTCCATTGCCATCTGCAGAAGTGTGAGCAGACTGTGTAACCATTAAAAGCCTGTCTGTGACTGAGGGTTAGCGAGATGTTAATTAAATATATATTTATGTAAATATATTATCAATGTGTGTTTAAAGAAATATTAGCATGTGTAGAATCATTGTGCTATTTTGGGAGGAAAACCCGAAGCGTGTAGGTTTAGTTTAATTGTGAACTAATTAAGTAGAACGAATGGATTGGGAAAGTTGGTTGTGGAAAGCGTTTTAAAGATATTATGTTTGCTGGAAAGGACTATCCAAACTGGAGGAAGGAATGATTATAACAGATTGATTTTCTGTATTATTTGATATATGACACTGTCGTAAAACGTGTGTGTAAACCCACTTCTTAGTTAAATCACTATGTCGATATACAAATATCCCTCAGCCAATTAACAAGCAACGTTCACCAGTCTCTGAGCCAGAATAAATTACACGAAGTATACGCCAGGAAAAACTTAAGCCCTGTTTTTCTGGACTCGATGTCGGTCGCGGCCATCTTGTGTCCCAATATAGCGGAAAACAGAATAAAATTAGGCATAAGCACTGTTTTACGGGAGTCGGCCTAGGTCACGGATTGTACGGCGGATGGTACGGAACCGCATATAGCCAATCAGCTTGCCACGCCAAGAACCAATCAACAGCATTCCTTAAGCAGAAAAAGTTACCTCATCTACCTATATATACTGGCGCAGTTTATTCAAACTCACACACACACACCAACACGAAGCCAGCTAGACGACCGACTGGAGAAGAGGAGCTGTCAAGACTGATTTAGTGCTCACCTGCATTGATCGCGCAGACTGCTTCACTAGTCGAGTCAAAACCTGGCCTGTTTAAATCTTAGAGGGTTTTATTCGTGTCATCCAACCTGAAGTCGTATGTCCAGTCAATCCAGCTGCCTGGAACTCCGCAGGAGCACAGTGATTGTACCAGAGCTACATCCTTAGTCCCCCTCAGTCTTGGGTGGGCTAAAGGAACGATCCTCAGCAGGTGTTGTATGCAAGAAACTAAGAAAGACATAACTTTTGAGAGATGAGTACACAGTAGTACCATTTCCGTCGGCAATTGTGAGCTATTAACTGTCTATGAAGAGAAAGGGATTTAGCGTAGCAAGAGACAATAATAAGATCATAGCTGATAAATTTTATATATATACGTAATTAACAGCACAGCTGATACATTTACTATAATTGAGTAACAGCACAGCTGATATAATTTTTGTTCATATAACTGGAAGACTTGTAATATATATAAACATATATTTGTAAATCATTTGTAAGCTTACAAATCCATTACATTTTCATCTTCTAACATCCATCCTTCAGCACAAGAGTAGATAGTGTATATACTAAATAAATAATAAGGAAATTGTATTTGAACGACTTGTCAATTTTTTTATAATTGTTAAGTAAAATCTGTTTCCTTGTTTTTTAATATCACAGTTAGTTTCACAGCGGGGGTGGCAATTTATGACTGTCTCCTCTCTACTAGTTTTTCGAGATCAGATCATTCACAGCCGTAACTAATTTGTGATACCAGTAGTTCTCTCATACACTGGGACTTCACCATATTCTGCAGAAATTCTATTTCTGTAATTGTCAGTACTATACTGATCTTAGAGCCAATAAAAACCTCACGCTACACTGGGGGCTCGATCCTGGGATATTTCTATATATCGGGAGCCATACTTAGTTTATTCATCTATCTACAATCTATCTTGTTCAACCCATAGATAACAAAAAAGAAATACATTTTTGAATAAAATGCATAAATAGAATTTACTTTTGTTTTCTTAGGAGGAGTACCATTTAGTACTCAGTAAATAGTTGATGCTGACAAAGTTGCACGGAAATTATTTGTTCAGTTAAATTAAGTTTAATTACAATAATTTGGATATAGTAAAATTACATACCCTCTCTAAGTAACGCCGTGGCTGATTTAGTAAAGTTCAGGACTGCGATCATGCAGATGGGTAAGTAATTAAATATGACAGGAGATGCTCTTATTCAGTATGTCACAACAGAAGTGGACAAACACATGGATAGAGAGGAAATGAAATTGCAGGTAGAAGCTGAAAGAGAAGCCAAAAGACTGGAAGCTGAGAGAGAAGCCCAAAGACTGGAAGCTGAGATGGAAGGCAAAAGACTGGATGCTGAGAGAGAAACTAAAAGATTAGAAGCTGAGCAAAGGAAATTGCAAGCAGAGAGAGAGACCATCAGTTGAGATTAAAAGAGCTTGAAATTCAGGCAACTACTGGCAATAATGGTGGTAGCTCACCTCACTCTGAGAGTAGCTCCAGCCAGAGCACCTCAAGTGGGGCCATGAATTTTCATCTGGACCCATTTGTTGAGAAAGAAGACGCCATTGAGTCGTACCTGGATAGATACGAAAGACTTGCCACTACCTATGGCTTAGTGAAAGAAAAGTGGAGTCTTAAACTATCTCAGGGATTGCGAGGTGTGGCCTACGATGTATATTTGAAGCTATCAAGAGATGACCAGGAAGATTATGAAATCCTGAAGCAGGCATTGCTTGTGAGATATGAAAAGAACTCAGAATCATATAGAAAGAATTTCCGAACAGCTAAACTTCTTCCAGGAGAAAACTATCACCAGTTCTCTGCTAAATTGGAAACCTATTTGGAAAAATGGAGTAGTTTATGAAAGTGTCAGGATCTGAAATAAATGGTAATGATGGAGCAATTGAAAGAGTCCATGCCTCAAAAAATGAGGACTTTTATGATGGAACAAGGAGCAGAGAGATTGGAAGATATTGTAACTGTTGCTGAGAGATATCAAGCAGCTCAGGCAGAATTATTAGTGAATAAGAAAAGGCAGGGTGAAAACTTCAAATCATCACAAAACTATACCAAATATGAACAAAAGAACCATACCACAAGGAACAAAGAAAGATTTGACCAAAAGGACAAAAACCCTCTAAGATCGGTTAAGACACCTTATCGGAAGGAAGGAAAGTGGTGTAAAACGTGTCTAATGAGTAACCACAATACTGCAGACTGCAGAAGGAACAACCCTCCTTATCTCGCTGCGTGTCTTACAACAGGGAACAAGAGAAGGAAGGAACTGGCAGTTAGTCAGAATGCCCTCCATCATCCCCCTGTCTGTGAGGAAGTGACATGTAATGGCACTAAAATTCAGTGCTTATATGATTCCGGATTGGAATTCGACTCAGTCGTGAGTGCAACCCTAGTGCACCCTGATCAACTTACCACAGAAACAGTGGACATACAAGGGGCAATGCAGAGAACCGGCACCATAAAACTTCCCATAGCAAGGATCAACGTGAGAACTCGCTATGTGGAAGGAGGGATCCGAGCAGCAGTGAGTGATGATCCTATATACCCGCTGGTAATAGGATGTAAATATGTCTTTTTGGGTGACCCAATAAAACCTGTTGTCATGGCAGCAAACCATACCAGGTCGAGCACCAAAAAGGAGGAGGGAGATCCAATAAACATTCATCGTATAAAGATGAAAAAGGCTCAAACAGCAGACAGCACATTGAAGCCTTGTTTTGGCAAATTGCCAAAGGCCCATAACCCTCCAGAGAAAGGAGACTACTATATGGAAAATGGCCTACTCTACAGACAAGCTGGAAAAGGACCTAAAGGGCATGGACAGCTGGTAGTGCCAAAATTCTATAGGGAGGAAATTATGGAGCAAGAGCATGCTACATCAGGCAGTTTTCACAGAGGAAAAAGGGCCACTGGTCAAAATATAGCATTGCTATATAACTGGCCAGGAATAATTGAAGACATAAGTTGGTATATGAAATCCTGTTCAGAATGTAAGCATGTAACCTCATTCAGAAGCGTAGACCAGTTTCAGGACCTAGAGAAGCATTGTTGCGGACGTAGGCCCACCAAGAAAACACACAAGAGAAAACAACAGGTAGATGCAGTGATAAAGACAAAACAAAATCACAAGTCTACTGTTACACCAGTAACCATGGCAACTCTCCGTATTGTACAGAGAGGGGACGAGAGACATTCCACCCCGACTAGATATTTGTCGGAACACCATGGCCTGGATCCTTTGGACAATTTGATTAGTCAGCAACCAGTATTAAAAAAGCTGCAGAAACAAACCCGAACCATATGAGGTAGGAACCAGGGCTGTACCAAACAATTGATGGAGTCAGGCCTCACTTCGGTATACTGCCCCTTACAATAGAAATAGGTGTGTGTCCGGCAACGTTGTTGTTTGGCCGTCCCCATACACGGTCCACTGGAAGCATTGTTGCGGACATGGACTGAACAATTGCAAGCACAAGCACTCAAGGATGAGATTGACTATCTCTTAAAAGAGAAAATTATCTCGAAGTCAGACTCTCCCTATAGCTCAAGTGTGGTGCTATTAAGAAAACCGAGTGGTGAACACAGGTTATGTATTGACTACATGAAGCTAAATGTGATCACATAATCTCAGGTGGACCCATTACCTGACACCAACCAGCTGTTCTCTACACTGAATAAGGCTAGGTATTTATCGAAGGTAGATCTAAGCAAGGGATACTACCAAATACCAGTGAAACCAGAAGTTAGGAAAATGCTGGAATTTAGTACATCAGACGGACACTACGAGTTTAATGTACTACCCTTTGGATTGAAAAATGCTCCAAGTATCTTTTCAAGAATGATGAGGAAATTGTTGGAACCTCTACAAAATCCCCATATCACTAACTTTATGGATGACATTCTTGTTGCTCCAAACACATTTGAAGAGCATATAGTAGCGCTCTCCATGTTGTTTGACAGACTGAGAGCCACTGGATTGACTGCACGTCAAACCAAGTGCTATATCGGTTGTAAGGAGTTGGGATTCCTAGGTCACACTATTTCTACAGGTCATATGTCTCCTGACCCAAAGAATATAGAGAAGTTAAAGAAGGCACCCAGACCTCAAACGAACAAAGATGTGAGATCATTCGTGTCATTATGTGGGTTAATCAGAAATACATACCCCACTTTAACTCTCTGTGTGCACCATTAACCAACTTAACGAAGAAAGGACAGCCTGACAAAATTCAATGGAATGCTGATTGTGAAAAAGCTTACTTACTTACTTACTTAGTCGTTCCCCTTCTACCGTGAGGTGTAGAGGTTTGGAAGAGAGAGCGCCAGACTATCCTATCGGCTGTCTTCCTCCTGGCCTGGTTCCATTCTAGTCTTCGGTCCTTCAAAGATTGTCTAATGTTGTCCTCCCAGCGGACTCTGGGTCGTCCTCGGGGTCTGGATCCTTGGCTCTTTGTTTCCCATGCTTGTCGTGGTATCGGATCTTCTCCCATTCTGCAGACATGGCCAAACCATCTTAATTGGGACTGTTCTACTTGGGTCTGCAGGGGGTAGGATTTAAGGCGTTGACGTATCGTCTGGTTGCGTACCATTTCTCTTCTTGTTACTTCAACCACCTTCCTCAGATACCTCATTTCTGAGGTTTGGATCTGGCTTTTATGGGTTGTAGTCATTGCCCATGACTCGCATCCACATGTCAAGACTGGGACATAGGTGGAGCGGTATACAGCCATCTTCGTTTTCTTACCAACTTCTCTCTTGCTGAGGAATCATCGATTTATGGCTTGAAAAAGTCTCCCAGCTGCTGCTTTTCGAGTGGCCAACTCTTCTTTGATGCCCTCCATTTCGGTCTATGATAGCTCCGAGGTATTTAAAGTGGTCAACCTGCTCCAGGACCTGTTCTTTCAGCTTAATCTGATGTCTTCTTTCTTCTCGTGATATCACCATGGATTTGTTTTAGAGCTGCTTATGACCATCCCTCTCTTCTCCAGCTCTTCCTTCCAGACTTGCAGGTTGGATTGGAGATGTGCCTCTGATTTAGCAATCAGGGCAACATCATCAGCAAATGCCAGCTCCGAAATATAGACCTGTCTCATCTTCCAGTACCCCACTGAATACTTTCTTGTTCTCTTCTTACATGCCTTGATGACATCGTCCATAAGGAGTATGAAGAGGTAAGGTGATAGGATATCACCTTGTCTTACACCAGTGATGGTCCTGAACTCTTCTGACTTATGGTTTGCTGTCCTCACATAATTTCTGCAAGACTTGTAGAAGCTCTGTATAGCATGGATCAGAGGTTCTGGAATATTCTTCCTTGCCAAACAGTCCCAAAATTTGCTCCAGGGGACCCTGTCAAACGCCTTTTCCAGATCTGTGAAACAAAGATGGATCTCACTCTTATACTCAAGGGCCTTTTCACTCAGCTGTCTGAGTGTGAAGATTAGGTCTTGAGTACTTCGGTTTGCTCGGAATCCGCACTGGACCTCATCCAATTGTGTCTCAGCTAGGCGTCGGAGTCTCTGCTCTAGGATTCTAGAGTAGATTTTACCAGGGACACTGAGAAGGGATATGCCTCTATGGTTTCCACTCTGTCGATTGTCACCCTTTTTGAAAACTGGTGTTATGATGGCAATCTCCCAATCCTTTGGTATGGTCTTGTTGTACCACGCTGCATGTAAAACCCTTAAGAGTAATAGGTCGCCTGATGCTCCCATGAACTTAACCATTTCTGGTGTTATACCATCATGCCCTGCTGCTTTGCCCATCTTGATTTTCTCCTGTGCTGCCTTCGGTTCTTCCATCTTTATGTCATCTTCACCATCATTGGTTTTCTCTTCTGTGCTAGTGTTTATCATTTCTGATGCTTCACCATGCTCGCCATCCAGGAGTTCTGAGAAATATTCTTTCCATCTTTCCATTACTTCCTTCGGGGCAGTAAGCAATTTGCCTTGCTTGTCCTTTATACAGGCGGGTTTTCGACCAGGTAGAGGCACTAGAGATCATATATTCAACATGAGGATCATCATAGAAAAGTGTAGAGAATTCAACGTTGACCTACATACTTGTTTCATTGATTACACCAAAGCTTTCGATTGTGTACAACATCAGCAGTTATGGGCTATTATGAAAAATATGGGATTTCCAAACCACCTTATACAACTCATCGCACTGCTGTACCAAGAACAACAGGCAGCCGTAAGAATAGAGGGGGAAACATCAGAATGGTTTGAAGTACAGAAAGGAGTAAGACAAGGCTGTACCCTTTCCCCTTACCTGTTTAACATTTATGCCGAGAATATCATGAGAAACGTAAGAGATGACCAAGAACACACAGAGTTTGACTCATTTAACATCGGCGGGTACCAGATCCCGGAAATCAGATATGCTGGCGACACAGTCCTCCTATCGACCAACCCAAAAGGACTTGAACAATTACTTCTGTCCACCAAAAAAACACAGCGAGGCCCAGAATCTATACCTAAACACCAAGAAGACCAAAGTATTGACAACAGACAAAGTAAAGACCAAACCAGAAATTGAAATTGATAACGAAGAACTGGAAAGTGTCAATGAATTCGAATACTTAGGATCAATCATTAACAGCTCTGGCGACTGTGCAGTAGAAATTAAAAGAAGACTTGCAATTGCTTCACATAAGCTAATACAGATGAAAAACCTATGGCAAGGCACAAGCAAAGAAACAAAGTTACAACTGATCAGAGCATGTATATTCCCAGTAGCAACATACGGCTGCGAGACTTGGACACTCAATAAAACAGTTGCAAAAAAGATTACATCATTCGAAATGAAATGCTACAGAAGGATGTTGAGAATACCCTGGACAGAAAAAAAGACCAACAGAGAAGTACTGCACTCACTAAACGTACAGGAACATTTGCTCCTAAATACCATCGCAATAAGGAAGCTGAAATTTTTCGGTCATATAAAAAGACATAATAGTCTGGAAAAAACAGTGATGGAAGGCATGGTCCCTGGAAAAAGGGGAAGGGGTCGACCTAGACGACGGTGGACCCAGGACATCACAGAGAGTCTGAACTTGTCTTTGGCTGATGCAGGTCGACTTGCCCAGAATCGTGATGCGTTCAGAGCAGCTGTAATGGAGACAACGTTCTGGAAAGAATACGTCACATGATGATGTCCTTTATAAATTTGAGAGAGCATTGTTTTTCCTTCCTCATGTTCTTTAGGGTCTTATAAAACAATTTCTGGTTTTCTTGTGCATCTTTTTCTAGCTTTTCTCCAAATTCTTCCCAGGACTCCTGTTTTGCTGCTAGCACTTTGTTCTTTGCTTCTGTTCTGAGTGTCACATATTCTCTATATTTTTCCATTTGTCCTGTTGTGTTTTTAGCTCTTAAGTATTGTTTCCATGCCATTTTCTTCTCTCTTATTTTCTCTTTGACTTCCTCTGTCCACCAAGGTGTCCTCTTTCTCTTGTTCCCAAGTCGGACTTCACCGCATGCTTCTGCAGCAGCTGTCTTTATGATATCCTTGAATTTAATCCAGAGGGTTTCCAAGTCATCTGGTCGTTCTTCTGTGTTGCTCACCGCTGCAGCAATAAGCCCCTGATATCTGGTTTTAATTTCTGGCTCTCTCAGCTTGCAGGTCCTAATGCTCAATTCTCCTGCTCGTTTACTTGGTTTCTTGCGTGATGTTGGGCAGTTCCTAGGCTAAGAAACTCTTTCAGTTGTTCTTTTGATTGTTAGCAGGTAGTGATCACTTCCAATCTCTGGCCCCCTCCAGACTCTAGCATCTCGGACATATTTGAATGAGCTTCTCCGAACAATGGCATAGTCGATCACTGACTTCTCATTCTTTGTTGGTTCACATCTAGTGTATGCATGTATGCGCTTATGGGGGAACTTTGTGTTTGTAATGATCATATTCTGCTCACTGCAGAATCTAAGGAGTCGCTTTCCATTGTCATTGAGAGTATCTTCTCCATATCTTCCGATAACTCCACCCCATCTAGCATGGTCATTTCCAACTCTGGCATTTAAATCTCCGAGCATGATAACTTCATCTAGGCAGTCATCCACTGTCCTTTGAAGCAGCTCGAAGAATTCCTCCTTGACCTCTGCTCTCTCATCCTCATTTGGCCCATACACTATGACCAGGTTGACTATGGTTTCTCCTTCTTTTAGTTTAACAGCCATAATGCGCTCCGAGACAAAGTTCCATCCCTTGATACTATCTTTCTGATTTTGGGCCACAATGCAACCCACGCCCCCTTTAGCTCTTTCAGATATGGGTACACCACTGTAGAGCAGCGTGTTGCCATCGAGATCCATGACTCCTTGTCCTTTTTTCTTTGTTTCCGTTATAGCCAGGATTTCTAGTTTTGCTTTCCTCATCTCTTCCACCAGCTCCTCTTCTTTCCCATTTATACTTCTTGTGTTCCAAGTTCCATAAGTCGTAGTCCATAGTCCGTTCCAGTTCGTCGCCTTTAGAATCAGTCCAGTTTTCTCTCTTGTATTGCTCGTAATCGTGATTTAAAGCAAACAGGTGATTTGCCTGTTGTGCCTTTGCATGGTGGAGGGGCTGCCTCCTTACGGGCTCCATGCAGGCTGTCGTAGATTTTTTGATAGGGAAATTAAGACTTGGGTTGGTCCCTTCTGAATAGGTTAGAATGATTGATAGCCACAGTGAGCTGTGATAATAGAAATAGAGTTCCACGAGTGAGATGGTAGAAATTTATAGAGGCTGTCCCGGAAATCGAGAATCTCTCTCTCTTTCCGCCTATTTTCTACAACAGATCCAAAGGAGTCAGACAGTCTATAAAAAAATAGGTATATTAATATATATATCTATCCACTCTTGTGCCCGCACATACAAGTGACGACAGTTAGACACACAGACGTGGGAACAACTATAACAATGATTATATAGATATTATGGGAACGAACTGACCACCACACTGAAATATGAAATAAGCGATTATCACTTTAAACACTTCACAAAATATTAGATATATTATATAATATTTACCTCCACACACAGAACTACAGACTAAACCATGAACTAGAATACTGCAATCTAATGGTAGGTATAGTTTAATTATCATAGTTAACTTACATCACAACATATAAAATACATCAAAAGCATACACATAGTCATAAAATCAAGGAATGCTACAATAGTGATAGACCCGTTTGTATGGTCCTTCCCTGGATATATAGCTCACAGTCCCGTTAGAAGAAAGTGATACCCCAAAGAGTTACAGATACATATGATTGAGTCTATGGTTTCCCCCTTTTAAGGTATGGACAGACTTGATACTCTGCTTTATTCTAGGGGTAAATATTGTTAGCAATAACTTGCATAAAGGAATTCAGGCAGCAAAAATGGGTGCCACATTACAACAATTAAGAAATCACTCAGTCCTGCATTCACTCTATTCATTCAGCAGTGATCACGTGCAGTTGCTCATACTCACAGCTTTGGTAGCCACTTCTGGGAAATACAATTTTCAGGACATTTACCTACAGAATCGTCAATGGCAGCCTTGACCAAGAAATCCCCAGTTCCAAAAAGACGGGTTGAATTCCTTGGGGGGTGCTTATTTGTCGACTGTCTGTTTAAGTCACATAAAATTTTCCAGGTACGAACGTTAATAGCAAGCACAGTGTCACTAGCTTAGTTTCTAGAAATAAGGAATGTCAGGTCGGTAGGTTCTTTCAGGCTAGGACTATAATCGGTCACCACATCACTTGTCAAACTCCGTCGGAATGTTACTGACGTTAATAAGTTACTTGCCACACAGGCTAAAAATGTACTAGAGTTTTTCTCAGGAAGAATTTAATATGGCGCGATAGGCCTGTTTCTTCATTTATCCTTTAAAGTACTCGTAAAGGATTTGCACCAAGTCACTCTAAGGAAAATGGGTTAGTTCTTCACAGGTATTTACTCTGTACTAACGCCGGCAAAGTTTGGGTTACCCCAGTATTCACTGAATAAAGAAAAAACACATATGAAATATGTTACATATTATGTACTCAATATAACTTACGTTTTTTAAAATGCAAGCGTACAGCTTGACTTATCATTTAAAACTTCCCGTGCAATAAGTTATATATTTAAAAATCATCAGTCCTCATGAATTAGGAATACATACGTATTCCGTCAACACTCATGAGGCATCTAGCATTTATAAGTTAGTTTAGAAAAATTGTTCCCGTCTGATTATTTAGCAGTTAAATTAAATTCATTATAGCTACATTGTTGTTTAAGCTAGAAATTATAATTTATTCTGCTTTCCACTGAAACACGTCACTAGAAAATAATACAGACTATATAATTTAAGCACTCTGCACCAAATCTAACTAGTGAAATATGAAATAAGCGATTATCACTTTAAACACTTCACAAAATATTAGATATATTATATAATATTTACCTCCACACACAGAACTACAGACTAAACCATGAACTAGAATACTGCAATCTAATGGTAGTCTAGAACTCGGCAAAATGGCCAAGAAACTCAGACTTCGCCAAAACACAGATATTTGATCTAGCACAGCGATCTGTCTACTGCAACATTTTAGGAGTCAGAATGAAAATAAAGTTTAACATTCTGGTTATATCTATTACCAGACAAAGGGGTCCCAACTTTATTTCGCCAAACGAAATAATCTCCCCTTTCCATCTAAAACACCTTACATCAACTAGAAGACTACCAAGAACTGACACTCGTGCGTTTTCACACCTCACGCTGACCAGGCCAACAGTGAGTGCCTTGTCGGCTGGAATTTCCAGACAAATGTCTCAAACTGCGCCGAGGAGATGTCGGCTATCGCGCCTCACTGAGCGCTCAGCCGATGCAACTCGTTATGGCAGGTGAAAATGAAGACAAATTTTTCGCCTATAGGTCTGGCGAAAGCCAATGTTCACAGTATATTTCGTCTGGTGCAGGGAATGCTGTAGACATATGTCTGCTCCTATGTCTGGCCAGACGAATATATTCACAGTTTCGTCCACTGACACCTAATGCAATAGAATGCATTTTAACGCTCTCTCTCTCTGACACGTTATGTCATAAATGCGTTTACCAGTATGAGAAAGAAAACGGTAAAGTTGAGAATGGGGAAGATAGTAATGTTTATAGTCGCAAACGTACGAATGCGAAAAACACAGGAAAAGGATAAAAGAGCGATAATAAAATATAGAGGATACGGGTGAAAGAAAAAGAAGAGGATATAGGCAATTTATGATCAATAAACTCTCTGTGACACAGGCTGCCCTCCTCCTTTTTCATCCGGGCTTGGGACCGGCATAGGCGGAGTTGAAAAAGCTTACACAGAGCGAAAAGCAACACTCACCAGCAGACCCATCCTTACGCTACCCGATATCACACAGGAATTTGTATTAAGGACGGACGCTAGCAGTGTAGGTATTGGTGCAACTCTCTTGCAGCAATCAAAAGTCCAGCCGGAGGAACTTTTACCCGTCGCCATACCAGTAGGAAGCTGAATGCAGCTGAGTTGAGTTACTCGACCATAGAGAAAGAATTTTTGGCTCTAATTTGGTCCACCGATAAATTTTCACCTTACCTGTATGGGACACACTTCATTGTCCAAACGATCATCAACCTTTAACATTCGTGGCTGCATCTAGAAAGTTAAATTCGAGATTGTTAAGGTGGAGTCTGCTTCTGGTGCCTTATTCCTTTACCGTGAATTACATTCCGGGAAGAGACAATGTAGGAGCTGATTTTTTAAGTCCACACCCTATTACTCGGGAAGGACAGACGCAAAATGATTAACTACAGCAGGTGTTTACACGTCAGCTATGACAGGTCACAGCTAGGAAAGGATGGGGCTATGTCGTAAAACGTGTGTGTAAACCCACTTCTTAGTTAAATCACTATGTCGAGATACAAATATCCCTCAGCCAATCAACAAGCAACGTTCACCAGTCTCTGAGCCAGAATAAATTACACGAAGTATACGCCAGGAAAAACTTAAGTCCTGCTTTTCTGGACTCGATGTCGGTCGCGGCCATCTTGTCTCCCAATATGGCGGAAAACAGAATAAAATTAGGCATAAGCCCTGTTTTACGGGAGTCGGTCTAGGTCACGGATTGTACGGCGGATGGTACGGAACCGCATATAGCCAATCAGCTTGACACGCCGAGAACCAATCAACAGCATTCCTTAAGCAGAAAAAGTTACCTCATCTACCTATATATACTGGCGCAGTTTATTCAAATTCACAAACACACCAACACGAAGCCAGCTAGACGACCGACTGGAGAAGAGGAGCTGTCAAGACTGATTTAGTGCTCACCTGCATTGATCGCGCAGACTGCTTCACTAGTCGAGTCAAAACCTGGCCTGTTTAAATCTTAGAGGGTTTTATTCGTGTCATCCAACCTGAGGTCGTATTTCCAGTCAATCCAGCTGCCTGGAACTCCGCAGGAGCACAGTGATTGTACCAGAGCTACATCCTTAGTCCCCATCAGTCTTGGGTGGGCTAAAGGAACGATCCTCAGCAGGTGTTGTGTGCAAGAAACTAAGAAGGACATAACTTTTGAGAGATGAGTACACAGTAGTACCATTTCCATCGGCAATTGTGAGCTATTAACTGTCTATGAAGAGAAAGGGATTTAGCGTAGCAAGAAACAATAATAAGATCATAGCTGATAAATTTTATATGTATATACGTAATTAATAGCACAGCTGATACATTTACTATAATTGAGTAACAGCACAGCTGATATAATTTTTTGTTCATATAACTGGAAGACTTGTTATATATATATATATTTGTAAATCATTTGTAAACTTACAAATCCATTACATTTTCATCTTCCAACATCCATCCTTCAGCACAAGAGTAGATAGTGTAAATATATATATACTATATATACACTATATATACTATATACATATGTATATATATACTACTGGACAAAAGTTAAGGGCCACCAAGAAAAACTCCACTATGGACCAAATAAATGCAGCCAGGTGTAAACAATTTATTACAAAATAAAGTTGATTCATCATCATCATCTCAACCCATAACCCGTCATGGGTCGTAGGGGTGCCATGGTGGAAGCATCAGCAGACAGGGTCCTCCACTGCTCTCTATTCTCAGCAATGCGTACAAGTGTGGAGAAACCGTGTCCTGCCCATTCTTTGATGTTATCAGCCCAGGATTTTCTTTGTCTACCTCTTCTCCGTTTACCTTCGACTGTTCCCTGGAGGATCGTTTTCGAAAGGGAGTCATGACGAGTTACATGCCCAAACCAGGCAAGCTTTCGACGTTTCACTATTGACAAAAGTGGTTCTTGATGGCCTGCATAGGTGTTTATCTTCTCTCTAACATAGACATTTGTTTTGTGCTCTTTATAGCAAATGCGCAAAATTCTTCTATAACATTTATGCTCGAAAGCCTGAATCCGTCGCTCCTTATCTGCAGTGAGTGTCCAGCCCTCACACCCATACAAGAGAATAGATAATACAAGTGATTTGTATAATTTGATCTTCACAGGAAAACTGATGTTACTTTTCCAGATCACATTCAACCTTGTCATGGCAGCTGAGGCCATCTCAAGTCTTGTCTTGATTTCTTTAATTGATCTTCCATCACTACATATAGTGGACCCGAGATATTTAAAGGTGTTAAATTCTTCTAACGTTTGCCCATTTAACGTAATGTTGGTCGGAACATGTTTCTTATGGCTATTCACCAATATCTTGCTTTTTTCTATATTAATTTCCATCCCATATGTTCTTGTTACTTTCTCCAGTCTAGAGGTAAGGTCTTGAAGTTCTGATTCTGTTCCAGCTATCAGATCAATATCATCAGCAAAACGTAGATTACACAGAGGTCGGCCTCCAATCGATATGGTTGATTCATCCGTTGAAAAGATCAGGCAAGTGTTTTTTAATAATGTGTGACTTACTACCAAAAAGACATTCAACTCACTTTTTTCACCTTTTGAACTAGTGGGGCGTGTTGCAAAAACCACGAGTTTTTGAAGCAACAATGGCAATTTTCACGTGCGGGTTAAAGTGACCCAGTTTTTGGACATTTAAATAAAATTAACCTAGTGCACATAGAAATGTATACACATTTCTCTGAGCTCAGTTTTAATGACATTTTCACTTGTCTTTTCACGTGCGGGTTAAAGTGACCCAGTTTTTGGACATTTAAAAGAAATTAACCTAGTGCACACAGAAATGTATACACATTTCTCTGAGCTCAGTTTTAATGACATTTTCACATGTCTTTAGAGTTTGCCAATCAATTAAAAATTGCCAGGAAAATATCACCATCATTATATCTTTCCTCTCGCTACAAGCACTCCTTGAGAATCCCAAAACACTATAAGCATAACCTTCCTTGCTGATGGCGTTACCTTGAATTTCTTAGCCGAAGGTGAAAAAGGATGTTTCCATTGCATTTAAGCACACTTTGATTCGTATTGGTAATGATGCACCCATGATTCGTCCCCAGTAACAATCCTGTTTAGCATGTCTTCTCTTTCATCTGCGTACCGAGAGAGATATTGCAGAGACAGGCCCATTCGGTTCATTTTGTGTTCCTCATTCAGCTGTCTTGGCACCCACCATGAGCACACATTCCGGAAATTCAAACCATCATGCACTATGCAGTAGGCTAAACCATGAGAACACCATATTGCAGTTGCTACACTGTCTATCATTACTCGCCTGTCAGCTCGAATCATCTCCCCCACCCGCCGCACAGATGCTTATGTCGCAATCTGAAGAGGACGACCAGGTCGGTCTTCATCAGCAATTTTTGAGCGTCCTTGAGAAAATTTATCCACCCAGTTATGTACCGCTTTACGGGACAAACACTTCTCACCGTGAACAGGAAACATTTCCTTATGAATATCATTTGCAGGAAATCCATTTGCCCCCAAAAAAACGCACAACAGCACTGTCACAGCGCTATTTCGCAGTGTATCTTAGGTATTGTGTTCGGCCAAAAGCCAGCCGGGCGAGGCCGGGGCTTGCCGAACTGGTGTGCCATGTGACCACCGGAAGTCGGGGGAAAAGGCGCAAAGTTTGGACAGTCAGAAACTAGCCTTGTCCAGA